>JAOEHX010014365.1:0-12500 GCA_025448015.1 Bolborhynchus lineola | reverse complement strand
ACATCTTGCAGAATCTTTAACCAACAGCCTTTGTGGAGGCTGTAAGCCCCTATGTGCCGAGCTACCTTTAACATTTGCCTTTTGGTATCTACCTGTTGTAACTTACTTTGTGTTCCCCAGGATGCCACGGAGCCATCATTCTCCTGAGGTAGTGGTCCAGAGTGTCGTGTGCTCATGGGCATGTTAAGACTTCAGGTTACAGAGCGTAGCTCAGCTGAAAGTTCTTTAGGTGCGACTCGCTTTGTTTTGCAGCACACTCAATGTCTGAATGGAAGTTGCATGCCATAACGTTTAGAGCCTGGGGGGAAGAGGAGGATGGATTGGCTCTGTCGTGTTATTTGCTCGTCTGTATTGTTATGGGGTCATTTAATAAGACATACAGTGTTCAGACAGTGGCTGCCACACCTGGAAGTGCAAACTCTTAGCGTGGCAGTGTCTTGGAGAGCATTTATATTAAAGGCTTTTCTGTGCTAGCTCCTGGGTAGTGTTGACTTTAATAGATCCTCGTGCCACCCCCAGCCCTGTCTTGTGTACAAAGGCCTCAAAGAAAATGTGTTTAACTTATGACTAGGTTTTTCTTAACCCTTCTCACTTTGTCTTCTGTAAGATGTGCCTCCTGGGGAGTACCAGAGGGACCTGCTTATTTGGCTCATATGCACTCTTCCTTCTGTGCAAGGACCTTTTGAGAGACAAAGTCTCTTCACTATCTGGTACTGCACAGCTGTTGTTGCTACCATGAGTATTAAGGATCAGAAATGCTCGGTGTTGTAAGGCTGCTAATTTTGGGTCAAATTTTCCCCTTGGCTGTAAGGGGGTCCTAAAACTCACAGGAGGTGGGAGCAGAGTCCCTCTCCTGTGCAATAGGAACCCAGTGATGCTGGGGCACAATTCCCCACCTACTGTAATGATGCTCAGAGCAGCAAGAAGTGACGATCTGTAGCTCGCCTCTTCTTCCAAACTGATAGGGCACAGCAGTGCTCCCATGATGGCACGGCTTGAGGAGGAGATGTAGTGTCAGGTTATGGGAGAAGCAGATCTGCAAGGCTGGGACCGAGCTGCCGTGACCATCTTCAGTCATCATGAGGTTCATAGTAGTAATCTGCTGAAGTTGTTGCAGTTGAAAACTCTGGGTCCTCAAGTGCCTTAATGTGTCCATTTGTGTGGCAAAGAATGGTTTGGACTTTTGCCTCCTAAAATCGTGATTAAACAGCTTTGTGGAAGAGAACGTTTCTTGTAATTGGGTCTTTGCTGGCAGCTTGTTCATCCTGCTCCTTCCCACTGGAGCTGGCTAAAAGCTCCAGGACCTGGCATGGGAGAAGTGTTTTAGAATGGTGAAACAGAGACTTTGATTCTTTATAATAGTTGCTTGTTGTATTGGTAGTTGGTTGGGTTTTGTAGGGAAACACTGCGAGCTGTTCCCCATTCCACCACAGCAAGAATCCAAAAGTTAATTTTCTGGTAATTCATAACCATTAATTCATAGGATTTATTGGTGACTGAACTAGTTAAGGGGTTGCTTCTGTGTTACCTGTGTTGCTTTCCTCAAACCCTGTGCAGTGGAATAAAAACTGTCCATGGGGGTTTTTAGTTGTTCTGCAGAGCTTTTTGGAGCTGACTCTTAGTTATAGAAATATGAGAGATGTAACAGGTCACTTGGGCAGTTAAAAAGTCTGTTCATTTTCTAGGACTTAAATTTACTTGCAGAAATCCTGCAGAATGAGTAAGTGATGTGAGAAGCAGGGTAATCTAACAAAAGCATAGGCATGGTTCTTCTCAAATCAGAGTGAACTCTGCCTGACTTTTCTTGTTACATTATAGTGTAGGCCTTTTAATGGCATTGGTTCTGGCATTATTTTTTGATGGCAGAATTAGCGAGGAGCATGTGTGAATAGGACACATGCTTGCCAGGACCTTTATTTTTTAACATGTGGTGACTTAAAATGAAATCTGATTTGGCTATAAATAAGACACGGTCATTTAAGCAATGGTCCTAATCATAGCAGCATCTCCCACCATAAGACTCCTACCTCTGGTCCAGAGATGAGGATAGACTGGTTTTCGATGCAATTTGTCCTGCGTCAGAGCCAGCAATAAAGGCAGTCTGCTGTTATTTGGGAGCTGAGAGTCATTTAATATTCTAGCACTCAACTTGGTTTGTCTCCAACTCGCCAACATGCTGTATAGGAAGCACTGAGCGGTGCACATGAACCTCACTGGGAAGGTCCCTTCCCACTGGAACCATTATATGATTCTATAAGATCCCAAAAGACCAAACCTGACAGCTCCCTGTTTTTCATCTTGTTTGCATCCCATCCCTTCCATCTCATAGTTTTTGGCCTTAGAGCTGTCTGCTGTGCGTCCATTGAAGGTTGGATGGACAGCACTAGCACTGTGGAATGCATCCTGTAGGCAGTCCTCCTGACTTGAACAACTCCTTTAAATTTCCCTTAAGCTCTCCAGGGCTATTTTCTTTGACCTTTATTTAGTTAGAGGATCCCTTCCAGGAAAGCAATTATTGCCAACCCCCTGGGTGGCTGCGGTAAACCTGGTTTTGCTGTACTGGAGCAGTTGTGGTTACAAGTGCTGTAGTTAAGCATCAGCTCTAGTTTCTAACCCTGTCTTCAGAATCTGAAACGAATGAATTTTGCTTTCAGTTTCCATAGCTTGTGTAATAGTGACTTAGGTGTTGGGTTTGGCTTTTATGTTTGTCCATCAGTTTTAGTTAAATGATTATTGTGTTATTCCAGTGACATTGGAAGCTTGGGGAGTGAAGACTGTCAAGAGCAAATCCTATTTTTTCCAAATAGGAGGCAGCATTGGGGAAAGTGCCTGTTTTGATGAGTCAGGCAGAAATGTAACAGCAAAATTAATTAGTTGTACTCGGGAATCCTTTCTCTGATCACTTCATGAGTAAGTAGTGAGAAGCTTTCCATGAGTTTCTTGAGCATTTCTGTTAAGCGCCCCCACAGAGATACTCGGTCTCACAAGACTGCAGTTTAATCTAGCTCAAGGACTTTACAAACTCCACGAATCAAAGACCTCCTTTTTTTGTTCTCTTTAAATTTGTACTCTAGAAACATTTAACAGCATCAGTTCACACCGGTGTAGTGTTAATGCTGAGCTGTGAGGCATTTCAATGTCACTAAATCTTCACATTTTTCTAATGGAAAAAAATAACTTGCACTTAATACATGTATCCTATTAGTTGGGTTTATTCCCTTCTGTTTTTATACCTAGTTAAATATATCCCTCTATTTATTGCTGTGGCATAGCCTTAAAAATTCACGGGACATTCAACTTGATCAAATAATACGATGAGGATTGTTGCCTCTCAGGTGCTGAGTTTCCTGACCTTGTCCATCAGGGCCACATTTTGCTATTTCTATAAATGAAGTAGAAAACTCCAAAGGCTCAGAATGAAGCAAGACTATTTTCTTCTTGAGGAATTTCTCTTTGGAGTCTCAGATATCGATTTAAATGTCAAAACAGCTATAGTTAACCCTTGAAAATTCCCCGAGTTCTGCAGATTCCCATGCAAGAAAAGCCGGTGTTAGGATATACACACGTGTGTGTGCATGTGGATGCAAACCCACTATAATTTGTCCCATGGATAAGTTGTTTTAGGGTGTACTTTTCTTGAGACAGAAACTGTAACCTTACTAGTGTATGAGATTGAGCAACTTATATGGGAACAAGGTAAAACCACAGGTAGGAATTGCTGAATAATTACCTTTAGACCAACCTGAGCAAGAACCTTCCCAAGAGGGCAAGCTCATTTAATGGTTCCTAAAACTCAATCTTGTGGATGTCAATGGTCATGCTTGATTATTTGCAGTGGTGTTTTATGAAAAAGCAATAAAAATGCATTGGGAGTGTACAGAGGAAGAAAAAAAGGGAACAACAAATGGGTTTAGTTTTTCAATTGAGTCCCTTTGGTGTGAACAGGTAGAGGCTGCGTTTCATGCTGCTGTGCCTTAGCTGTCTGAAATGTGCGGATGTGTGTGTATCTACCCAAAACACGGCTGTGCTCTGCTGCCTTATGATCGACAAGAGACCAGCAACGAGAGGAAAAAATTCTGATGTTTGTTTTAGAGAAAAAGCAATTACAGTTACGGTTAAAGGATTAACCTGTTTTTTCCAGCTGCCTGTTCCCTTATCTGCAGGGCCCTTTGGAGAGCCACACTAACAAGTACGAAGCTTGGGGAGAGGGAGAAAACATCATGTAGTCCACTCTAGATTATTCCCGATGTTAATTACACTCTTCGGCTTCTTTCCTTTCCTCTTCTGGGCTCAGGAAAACATCCCACAGTCGCAGACACTGCAGAAATGGCAACGAATAGCCTCAAGTATCCACTGACTTACCCAACCAGGAATGTCTGCATGTGTTTGGTATGATGTAGGTTTACATGTACAAGAGATTTTCAGGAACTTGGGGAGCAGGTAGTGCTGCTGAGAGAATAGCTGGCTCTCACATGATTTGAGGAGTTAAAGGTAGGCTGAGTGTTTTGGTGGATAAAACACTGGCCTTTCAACCTTGGTTCCCGTCCAGCTAGAGATCGGGAAATAAATGAGTTCACTGTTGACACTCCAATCCCAGCAGACAAAACTTCACACCAAAATGCCCCCACATATAATTTGTCACATTTGGCATCTGCTACTAAGAAAAGAGCAAGAAGCGACCTGGCGCAGAGATGTAATCATCTTTCACCTTCCTGCTGGGGGCGGGAGCATAACGGGGACAGTCCAGAAATACTTTCAAGTCTGGGCTTCTGAGCCACCTCCAGACATCGCTGTCCTCTGCAGACTTGTTACTGGTAGGAATTCAGCTGCCATTAGGTTTGTGCACAGCTTTTGAAGTCGATAGGAAGTCAGAAATGGATTTAGTTTGTTTGACTTTATTTAGGAATGCTGCGAAAGTTAAGTTGTCCTTGTAGGAGTAAGTCTGAGCGTGTACAGTGTTGTAATTTGCTGGTCTCATTGAGACAGCTCAGTAACTGCAGTGCATTTATTACATGTGATTGCACCTGGCAGCATTTCTGGTGCATGTAAAACTCAAGTTTGCCTGAAAAAAGAAATCACTATTTGGCCACAAAGTAAAATGCAGCTCCAAGATAAACAAATGCGTGTTCTTTGAAAGCTTCAGTAAAAAAGAAGCTGGAGTGCATAAAAACTCTTAAATCCTAGAGATTTTTTTAGGCTGAAGTGATAAGCCAGAAATGTTTTGTAAAGCCCACGCATTATTTATTAAATACTGGCATTTCAGCATCAGTGGCCAAGTTGCAGAATAGGAGTATCTGCCCAGAGGAGATGATAATTTCAAAGACAGGGTGTGCTGGGGAAACCCAGAGGAGAGAGGAACTGAAGTTCGGTTTGCTGTGTTCTGCTAACTTCCCTCTTGTGGCCATAGAGCCATAGGACCATGGCATTTCCTTCTGCACAAGCGTTTCACTGAGGAGCAAGTACTGCAAAATAGCAGTAGCTGTGGGGAATGGGAAAATTTAACCCTTCACGGAGAAGGAGTCAGCAAATGGGGAGAGGGAGTAAAACCTGTTTGTGCTGAGTGAGGGATCCACTGAGAATGCCAGCCTCTGAAAGAGGAGCACAGGTATGAACTCAACAGATATCTGGGGGCTTTGCCATCGCCTTCTTAAAGGTTTTAGGTAGAAAGCTGGGTTTGCTGATTTTCCTGTTGTAGGGAGATGGTGGCTTTCTCTTTGTTCAGAAAGGGTGTGATAATAAATCTCAGCCTTCCAATTGCTTTGAGAAAATACGTCACACTCAAGAAATAGTCTGTTGGGCTGAGACCTCTGAAGGTGTGTGTCAAGCAGGGGAAGCTTTTGGTGTCAAGAACTACTCCATATTTCATTGACATAAGAATGTTTCCAAAGAAAATAAGTAACTCAGAGCTCTATCGGTTGAATTTACTTCTTGAGTTTGTCCAGGTAAACCTCAGAGCTGCACAGAAAAGAGGGGAAAGGCCTCTTATCCATATTTATTTGTGGGGTTGCTGGACATTATTTATTTCCTGAGCTTCAGTAGCATCGCTGCTACTACTCTGCTTAGTGAGAGTAAACAGACTGGGAGGCATTTTGAATAACAGGTTCGAGAATTAGATGAGAAGAATGCTTGGACCTGTAATTCAGGCTCTTATTACATAGGTTATAACGGACTGGTTGACTTCTGGACACACTATTAGATGGTTCAGATGTCCTTTGTTCAGATCTGTGAAGAAAAAAACCAGAAGAATCGGATAATAATGTTATCACCCCCTTCAAAAGAGAGGGCTTTTGGAGGGATTGTCTCAGTATTCTCATTCTCAGGTCTTCATTTAGATAATGTGACTTCCCCTAACTCCGTGGAAGTCAATAAGGTTTATACCAAAGCCTTGGCACTCTATAAATTAAATATCAGGAGCAGTGTTTGAAGTTTAAAGCCTTCCCTCCTCCTCCTGCTAGCTCAGATTTTTTTGCTGCTGTGCTTTTTTCTTTATGCCTGAGCACCTTGCTGACAAGTGCTAATAACAAAATGCCAAGAGAGGGTCCAGTCGGAGTTGCCACACATTAAACATTCTGAACTTGTCCTTTTGCTCATAGATTGTGCATAATTAATAATTAAACGGTTTCAGTTGTAATGGGTTGACCTTCTTGAACTGTTCATTATTCACAAGGCAAAGGCATCACTCAAACTTTTTTCCTATCGCCCTTCCCCATTCTCACTGTGTGTGCACAGTTCAGCTGGTTTTGAGAAATCAGAGCCTGATCTGGTCTTTTGCAGCAGATCCCTGTGGTGGAAACATTGGCTTGGATGCTTAGGGAGACATGTAGTCTTGGGAATATGCTGGGGATGTAAGAGGCCAACAGTACACTGACCTTTAAAACCATTTGTGTCTTTACTGCCTTTCTAGCAGCATCTCAGTATATAGGGGTTCATGATGTTGGTTAAAAGATATGACATTGAATGAAAATGAAAGAACCATTTCCCAGGTTTAAAATGAGTATGACTGTTCCTTACTCCTTCAGAACCTTGGGTTTCTTCCTTATTTACCCCTACAGGGTGATTTCATTGTGCACGTGAGTAAAATAAGGCAGGCCTTCCAAGTGTGCCTGGACCATTCCCTACAGTTACATCAAACGAGACTGCATTGCATCACACAAATGGTGTAGACTTGGCCGGGACATGTATTTGTTTTATTTCCTCCTATTTTCATCTCTTTTCATGTCAGATGTAGTCCAGGGAATTGAAGCATATAAAGAAGGGTGTATTTACTTTGAGTTGTTTTGGAAATCTTTGCTTTATGTCTGATACAACGTTGTGATTGCTCAAATTAGAGAGGTAGCAGTAGCAGCATTTTCTCTCATTAGAAATAGCTCTTAACTACAAAATACTCTCACTTTTCTGCTACTCAAATGGTTGTACATAGAACAGTATCAGAAATTGAAATACTTTGATCATCAGTTTCACTGGGCAGATACCAAATTGGTGTTTTCTCTTTCCAACTAAGGTAAAATGCAGCTTTTCAGTATTCACCTCTGGAAGCAGTTGAGGGTCTGTACTTTCCTGCTTCACCTAAACCCCAAACCTGCCTCCTTCTCCTCTATCTTACCTGTGCTGTAAAGTAACAACTGGCTTGTATTTACAGACGTGAGATTGAAGTTTAGGTGCACTGATCTTTCTGCCCTCGAAAGCACTTGTCAGCAAGTATTCCTTGAGATGGATGCACTCTCCCATAGGCTTTCAAGTTTTTAGGCAAATAGCCAATAGATTTGTGGGTGCCCAGTCTAAAATCCTTGGAAGGCCGTATTAAACCATGTACTTTTCATACTGAGGTCCAGTTTGTGTCCATTTCCATACACACCTATGCACACAATCCCTTCTGGAGCTCCTGAGAGCAAGCCAGCTAAGGCGTGCTTGTGGCTGATAGGTCTACAACAGAAGAGAGTAGGCCTGGGTGGGGCTGAAATACCTGCACTGTACAGAAAAGTATAGCCCCCCCCAGAAAATCTCGTGTTATTTAACATTGACTTTCATCGAGGTGATGTTTTTTCTTGCATGCTTATGGAGGAGCATATCATCTCCTGGCTGTGCTGCAGTACGGGAGCTGTGTGGTCAAGGCATTAATCCTGACATTGGAGCAAGTTCTTCCCTTGGCTGCATGAGCCCTGGTGCCAGCTTAGCCTGGGAGAGGCAAGCTGATGGCTTTAGAGCAGTTCATCAGCTTCTCCTCCCCTCTCATAATGAAGTTTCTCTCTATTATGGGTTCGTCATCTCTTTGTGATTGCAGAAATTATCACCTCCCAAATGAGTGTGAAGCGCCGGCTGCCTGTCCTGCTCCCCAGCATGGACCGAGCAGAGCTGGCAGCCCCAGCGAGGCCGCCTCCGAGGAGCTCCTCACTTGCATTTTACTTAAAATAAACAGCAGGGGTGGATTGCTGGGCTGAGCCAGTTCCCCAGGGAATGAGCTCTGATGGCCTCACAACAGGATGTGTAATACGTGCCCAGAGTATTTCCTACCTGCTCTCCTGGAGTCCGTCCCACCTGGCAAAGTGGCTTTTGCCACTTCAGGTGCAAGCCCAGCTCTGCTGGACAAGGGAGAACGATGGGAGAGGTAAAACCTGCCTGGCTCCAGGCCGGATGCACAAGCCTGATGTTTTGCTCTGCATTTTCTCTATTAACATGAATAATTTCCATACACAGTTCTTTGAAGTGGAGAAAGTTTAATTGCAGTGCTTATTTCCTTGTGTTCCTTCCACTCTCCAGTGCAAACCTTGCTATATTGATGTCATTTATAAGTTGAGACACAATAACCTCCCTCTCACCAGGTCTTAAGTTCAAAGAGGATTTGGGCATGTTCTATCAAACACTCCTTGTATTTAATAGAAGTCTTTGAAAATTGTAGAGCAATTTTGGCTTCTCCTTTTACTCTTCAGTTACTTTTGATTTAATTGTATTTTCCAGCAGTTTCCCATTGTTTGAATTGGAAACAAAGCCTTAATAAGAGTTCTAGTTAATTTTCTGTCTTGTAATTACCGATCTCATTTTTCTGATAATTGGCCACAGCAATTATATGTATATTTACTAATCACATAGGAGGCTCTGCAGTTGTGTCTATCTGCCACCATTGATAATGGCACACACATTGCAGAGGTGCTTTTATCATCTTCTTTTTTCCACTACATCAAAGCTATTTCCTCGCATTCTCAATAATGAATACATGCATGCATTTGACACAGTTGTGTGCTAGAGAAATTGTTTGGCTCCCACCAAATGCTGCACGCTCTGAGTTTCTTGCCTGCAGCGCTGGAAGGTTGTATGTAATGATATATTGCTCATCCAAATGGCCAAAGCACTCCAAAGCACAGTGAGATTAAAATAAGTCATTCCTTTGTTAATTTAAATAGGTGCATGTATCATACTTTGCAGGGTACTTTGTGTAGGGATGTCAGGGAGGAAAAAAGACGCCGAAAGGTATTTTTAATAGCAAATGAGAATAGATGAGAATGGAGTCATTTGCAGCTGCCTGTTTTATGTGGCTCTCTTGTTCCAACTGTAGGTCTAATGAGATGACACTGTTAAAGTACTCTGCAGTGTAATTTCATTACATCCTGAGCTGTTACACTATAAACACAGTGGAGCTCTCTGTCATTCTTGGAAAAACTCCTAAATTCGTAAAGCCCTTCTTTGCAAATGGTGATGTTGTTTGTTCCCTGTTTGTAATTTTGTGTTTTCTTGTGCTCTTCATCTATTTTTCTGTTGTTCTTTTCATAAATACCAGGGGGTTATCTCCTACCTTTGCACTGGAAAATCCTGCTTTTGGGCTTTTTCTCCCTCTGAAAAATTCTTTCACCTTTTAAATCTAACATATGAGATCTAGACAGCATATGAGGACAGCCTCTAAAATGAATAAGTGTAAATAAACATGAGTGTAAATAAATAGCGAATGCAGTGAAAGAAACAAAGGTCAACACAAGAATAATTTCACAGCTCTTTGTTAATTACAAGACCATTTGTGTGTTACTTAAATAATCATTAATTTCTCATTTACACTTTCCCTACCTTCCTTTTTACCCTGTGGCTATCATTGTCCTTTTTTCACCTCCCCTCAGTGTCTTTCCACATGTTTTTACCCATTGTGTAATACTCATTAGTTGAAATTCAGTGTTTTATAACACATTCTCAGAAGAATTTGTACCTTTCTGCCTCAGATTGTCTGTGTGAAAAGGGGGCTTTGTCGCTTCCTTGGGGGGTTTATTTTCCTTTTCTTTTTTGGTTTTGTTGTCACCGTTATATTACTCTCCTAAAAAAATTACCTTCTCTCCTCCTGACTCTGCTTCTCGTTTCAATCCAATCCCAGGAATCGCCCGTCCTTCCAGCCGGGGAGTTCTCTGAGCCATTTGTACACTTCATCACTCAATGGTAAGCTCAGTTTGCAAACATGCCATGCCCTCAATGTAAATGATACATGCCATTAACTCCGCAGCTCTGCGAGACCTTATGGCTTTCCTTGCATCCTTTCTGGGAGGAGAGGGACTTGGGGGCCTTGGGCAGATGGGGCAGCAAAGCTAAGCAAACTGTTTAAATTATGTAAACGTTATTTACACAAAGGGTCGTAAAAGTACTTACAAGGGGTTTTTTCCTGTTTTAATAAACCCGCCCTCAGTGTGGGTGCAGTCTCGTGCACGGAGACTCCACAGGAGTCATCTGGGGGTAAAAAAGCCACAAAGACTCATGTCTGTAGTGTCATTATTCAGAGCTTTTTAAGGTATTACTTCTAAAATTGCCTCCATATTTAGAAAGGCGAGCAGCCTCCATTAATGCACTGGCTTTGCAGTGCGTAATTCTGTTTTAAAACACACCGCTGGCTGTATTTTCTTCACTTCAAACTGAATAGTTCCTTGAAAACCTTTTGAATTAAAGGAGGATTGGGGAGAGGAGGAATTTGTGGAATTACAAATACAGTGTTTGAGTGGCCAGAGAATGTAAATCTTGAGGGTGAGCTATGCTAAAGAAACAAAGTGGAAGGAAAATCCTTTAACTATTGCATTCTCCACCCCCCAAAAAAAAAAACAAAAAGTAGGGGGGGAGGTAGGCATTTGTGTATGGAAAAAGAAACAAGCTTAAATTCTGCAAAAACACATGTTTGATGGAGAAGCATCCCTTCTGCAAACGTGAGCTTCCAGGGCTGGATGCTCAGCTGTGCTAAATCAGATGGAGCCATCTCAGTGTGTGGCACTGGAGCTGCAGCCCTGTGGATGAGAGGGAATCCTGCTGCAGGGATGTGTCTTTGCAGCCCTCGGCCCCGTGTAGATCTATAGGTCAGGCTTTGAGGCACTTTCAGGTTGTCTATGCCAGAACCACTGTGGCAAAAGTCACCTAATAAATTGAATTTTGAATATATAACATAGAAAGTACCTCTCAGGACTGATGTAGTGGGTAACAATACAGGCACAAAAAGCAGCCTGATGATCGGGTAATTAAAGCAACTAAATAATTAAAGTTTGTGTAACATAGGCCTCCGTTTTCAATAGTTTCAGTTTACAAAGAGCAGCACAGAGGGTTCTGCCGCACAACTAACTGGTGTGTGTGATGTGGAGGTCTGTGCTTTTTATCCTTGGAATACAAATTGATGCCAGACTGTTCTCAAACAAACCCAGCCCGTTCTCATTGAGGCAGAGGGAGGGATAACCTGTGTTAAAATTTCCACAGATGTCAAACTGAAGCATAACTGATGGTGGCTAATAGCCTTATTTTCCCTGGGGATGCAGCTACTTTGGACTGTCAGATTAGAACTGCTCCCAACCTACTCGTCAGACAGCTCGCTTACTTGCTAATGCTGCGTTAGTTGAGGGGCTTGGAGTTGTTTGAAGGGGACGTAAATTGTGTTGTTAATCCTCCACTGTACAGCACAGATTTTAGAGATAGTGTTACATTGGCTGTATTTTTTAATGGGAGGCATTGCTGTTTAAAAATGTAGTGAATGAGAGGAAGTTATATTTAAGCAATCAATTCCTAATACGTATTACAGATGTCAACTGAATGGCGTATCAGACTTTATGCTGGTTATGCCGTAAAGACTGGCTGTTTGGATGTAATCCAATTAGTCAGTAGGCAGCTCCTGATGGTCACCTCTGTGCCGTGTTATTGTGTTCCTTCATGCAGCTAAGCACAGCCTTCAATAGCTAATTGCACCTGTTGCACAGAAAACTAGGACTATTTGGATGAGAAACATGATCTTATAAACAGGTTAATGCTGTGTAATGAACTATCACCCTGCAGTGTAATGGAAATAAATGTGAAAAAATTAAGGTAGAAACCCCAGGGTATTGTGCATGCTCCTGAAGCTGTTTAGTGTTAGAGTTAGATCTCCCACCTGTTTGTGTAATACTTGGTGTTGAGCTATGTAATAATCCCTGGCAAAATGAGAATCAGCTTACTGTGTCTTCTGAGCTGACTGCTTTTCAGTGGTCTCTGTATTTACACACCTTCATGGTTACAAAGAGTGT
>JAOEHX010014363.1:4163-17198 GCA_025448015.1 Bolborhynchus lineola | reverse complement strand
TTTCCTTTTCTTTTCTTTTCTATCCTCTCCTCTCCTCTCCTCTCCTCTCCTCTCCTCTCCTCTCCTCTCCTCTCTTCTCTTTTCTTTTCTCTTTTCTTTTTTCTTTTCTTCTTTCTCATTATGTTACTTTTTGCCCCTAATCCTCTTTTTCTCCACCCCTTTTTCCCTCCTTTCTCCCCATTTCTCTCCTTTTGCCCATACTTCTCCTGGTTTTCCTCCATCTTTCCTTTTTTCCTCCTCCTCCATTCCCTTTTTCACTCCTTTTCTCCAGGAAGCATTTCCCCTCTCTGTCCTGCCGCAGACGCGGAGCTAGTTCGCTGCAATCTGTGCCCAGCCCTCCCCGCGTCCCCGCCGCCGCTGTGCCGGAGCTGAAGCCGGGGGGGAGAAGGAAGGAGGGGACGCGGCGTCTGCTACCATCCCCCGCGGCGCTCGCTATTCCCACTGTGTCGGCGCCAGCGGAGCGAGGGAACCTCCCCCGGCTCCGCGCGAGGCTCTGCTCGGGAGCCGCCTCGGAAGGAGGAGGAAGGAAGAGTCGCTGTGAGGAGCTGAGTGAGGAACAGAACGCACCAGAGGAGCTCCAGCATGAAATTAATCTCTGCTTATTACTTGCTGCCTCTTTTCCCCGCATTGGCTTTCGGCGCTAGGTGAGTACCCAGAGCTATTTTGCGTAGAGTTTCCCTGGTTTGTTTGCTGTTTTTTTTAGATTTAGTGCTGTCGTGAGACAATACAGATGACAGCTGGGGTGGGAAGTTTAGAGCAGATGCCTTATCTGTTTCTGCTCTCTTCCCCTCCTGATTCTCTGAAAGATACTGAGTCCTCTCTGGGTGTTTCCACGCTTTTTTTAATTAATGATGTAAAAGAGCTGTGTAAGTTGAACTACAGTATGTGTGATATCAGACAGTAACAAACATAAGCTTTACATATACAGCAGTAAAACCAGATAGACTGTTTCATTGGAAATAGGGAAGCCAAACATCTGAAATTAAGAATTTAAGAACATGCTAACGTTTTGCTTTACAGAGTGCAATACCCAGAAACCCTTGGCCAATCTCACGTTTTTCAGGTTTCAATATCTGAACATAGACCTAGGACTAACTTTTTTTTTTTTTTACTTGTGAAATGCTGGGGAGATGTTGCAGCTTTATGTTACATGTTTAGAAGTTGCTGCAATCCAGAAGTATTCATTTCTCTGCAAGTATAATGGAGAAAACAGGAACAAAAAGTGCTGCAGCTTAAAAATAAAACCTTGTCCTGACCATGCAGCGTTCCAGTAAGATAATGTATACTACGCACTTGCTCAGAGATAGTAATAACATTCTCCATGCTGTAGACAACACGTTCAGCAAAGAAAAGATAAAGCTGAGACACTCTTATCCTGGGTGTCTCGATTTACGCAGATGGAAAGTTAAGACCATACGGAGAAGCTTTGTTACAGTGACACTGCTCTAGGTTCAGACTTGACTTCCAGTTACTTGTCAGAAAACCAAGCCCAAATTTTGACTGCTATTTCTCTGCTATGTAGAATTCCATAGACTAGTTAGTAGGAAGTCCATGAAGCATATTACCAGATAGTCTGTGTGTGTACCCTCATCAGGGAAATCAAAATCTGTCTTTTCCCTTATACTTCGTCTCTTCCTGTAAAATCAGAATAGAAGCAGCTTTTTGCAAAAGTGCTGCACGTTTTAAGTCTTAAACGGTCACTGAGACTTAAATAAGTAATATGTGCCTGCAAGGACTCAAAGTCAGGGACAGCAGGGGCGTATCTCTGCCCATACTCCAACATGGGGAGGTAATAACTGAAAATCTCTGGGTGAGAAAAGGCCCAAATGTAGGGGGAAATTTGGAATATCAGAATGATTCACTTAAATGCTTTACTCTTTTGGAGGGGGATGTTATTGATGGAGAAGGAATACTTTTTTGGGGATAACACTCTACAGTGCTAGTCCATACTAGCCGCTCTAATGCTCTTTGAAATAGAACACTCAGAAGGATATTGTAATATAGTGTGATTTTGTCCATGCTGATATAGCAAGTGGTCTAAGGAAACATTCAAAAAAACTTCTTGGCAATTTGGATTAATAATTTTATATTTGTGTAAGAGTAATATGGTCTTTGTTAAATTATGTCAGGGTTAGAAAGTGGAGGGAAGCACCAAACTGGGTATTGCAAATGAGGGTTTATATCTTGCATGAGCTTTTGCAGATGAAACTGTAGTGGAAAGACATACGGAAAACCATTCTAAATGTTTATATTTTCTTGGTTTTATGACAAACTACTTGAACACTTAGGGGACTAAGGTGGGACAAGGTAAAGCCCTAAAAGCAGATCTTCATCTTCTTCAGATAATACCTGTATGAAAAATGAACTGTAGCACATTCTTGATAACTGTAAAACAAAAAAATTGAAGTCTGTCCCCAGCTTTCAAAAGCAGTTGGTAAGAATACGAAGTTTCAGTTGACATGTGAATCCTAATTATGTACAGTATCACTGATCATAAGAGTATAATTTTGTGGCACATGATGATTTATGTGTTTCTGTAGCTGAGGGGTGAAAATTATCAATGTGAGAGAAATTCCAGTTGAAATTTCCCCCAGGTACAGTATGTGTTGCAAAATGAAGTTTTACTTTCGATACTAGATTGGCCATGGTTAAAAAGGAGACTGAAACTGTGCTGTGAAGTAGGATATTTATACAAGCCCTGGACTACTGTGTTCAGCAGTTACTTTCTGTCACTTGATTTTGAACTGGCTGTGTAGAACATGGAGTAATTTTTCAACAGCACATGATGGAAGTTTAAAAAATGATACGGTGCTATCAATATGCCATCTACTGGAAGGAGACTGTTCTTTAATCTCCTGCAGCAGAAGGCATTTCTGTCTGTGGCAGTATTACTTGTAAACATGGTTAATTTATTGGTCAGACACTGAGTAGGTTTGCACTACTGGTTGTGTTTGCAAAAAGCGGGGTTTGATATTCCTGCTGTGTGAAAGTGCTTAGTGAAGGCAAAGTGTCAGTTTTGCAGCACAGAAAATTTTCCATCATAAGGAATTATTTATCTTGAAAGCTGGTACAGTATCTCAGTTCCATGCGTTGGTGCTGAAATCAGCGAGCACAGTACTTGCTGCAGAGGTGGACAGCTGCTGCTTTTTGTTCCTTCTCATGAGGTGATGCCATCTTTGCATCATGTCATGGGAATAGTTTTGGAAGGGCTCAGAATGTGTTCAAGCCTAATTGTTAACACACATGAACTGATGAGTTCTGCTATGTTAACACAGCATGCCATTTTTTCCTTTTTTATAGTATTATCAAAGAGAAAAATACACAGCTATCACTTCTAAGATTGTGTTCAATATTAGCTTTTGATTTTCAGAACTGTATGCAGCTGACTTGTGAGCATGGTTGAAATCATAGGTGTGAACCAGGTGACTGTCAGATTGCAGAAAGTTCATGTTCTTCTAATGAACAATCTTTTCTGTATTGTCTAAACTTGGTTTTGGTGCGGCTTTGAAATGCAACCGTGACTTGTATTTCCATTTGGTTGCAGTAGTCTCATGCAAAGTTCAGGTGAATGTTTTTGAAGGTGAATTTAACTTGGTGAAACTTCTTTGAAGTTTGTCTTATCTTGTCCACTTTTGTATTTCCTTGGACATTTTGTGTTTGGCACATGTAAAGTGATGTTTGTGCGTTACTTTTGTCACACTGTGCTGAAGGCAGCGTAGTTCTTTAATACTTCTTAAGGAATGGGTCTCACTGAGTGTATGATAGGCTGGGTCTGATTCTGCAGCCACCTGGTGCTTTTGTGGCCTCAGACACCAAAACATTCTGACTGGGAAACTATTTGTGGAAGGGAATGCTTGCATGAAGTTAGTCATTTGGCTTAGTGTGTAAGATCTTTGGTCCAGACTATCTTGGCTAAGAAGACTTAACTACTTTTAGAAAAAAAGACAGTTTTCTGAACGTTACTATTGAAAGATTGGATACTTCAGTCTTTGATCACCAAAAAATTTCTTTTCTCCAAAGGGTAATGAAGCTCAATGTGAAACAGCGCTTGCTTTTTTATTTTTTTTTTCCCTTGACAGCTAATTCCTTTCTGAAATATGACAAAGATTCAAGACATTGAATAATGTTATGTAAGTAGAATGCTTTATTGCTGAGAACAGGACCATAAAACCAACAAGATGCACTTTAATAACATTATTACTACTACAGCAACTCATTAAATGTATACACAGACAACAGGGTTGTAAAAACCAATTTATTTTAATGGCAGAGAAATAGTTTTTTTTTCTGCAAGTGCTGTTCACTGAGAGTCTTACTACGGTGATGTGACAAAGCACTGTGTAACCTGTAGTTTTTTGTGGGAAAAACTGAGTAGTGTGCTCATTTCTGTCAGGTGGATGTTGGTCAATGAACTTACGGGTGTTGATCTGGTGTATGTCTATTGTTGGAAGTGAATTCACTTACCTCATTAGACGTGAGAACCCCACTTAAGGGTCTGCTTTTTTCCTGGATATTTTCTTTGTTGACTATTTTCTTTGTTGAATTTGGTAATTATTTTTTAAGGAATATGAAAGCAGTAATATTTTCCCCTCTTCTAAGGTAAAGGTGTGTGAAGGACTCAGTCTGGGATTTGAGTAAAGATGATGGGGAACATCTTTGATGTTGTTATGCTGGGGGAGAGATGGAGAATGTTCAAAATCCTTGTTACTAATTCTCCAGCTCTTTTCCATCTTAGAAGTAGTGTTTGGGCTATAATCAACCCAAATTATATTTATATATAATTTTGAAAGTAACTTTTTCATTTGGACTGCTGTGAGAGTAGAGGGAACCCTACTTCTTTCTAGATTATGAAGTGGAAGGACTAGGGTCACTGTGTTCTAATGCCCTTGGCTGTAGCCATGCAATTGTTTTATGCAGGTAGCCAAAAGAGGTTCCCACTTCTGACATCTCAGGCAGAGGTCCAGCAGTGTCTTTCCGTTTCCCCAAGGTTGAAGGTCAACTCTGCAGATCGGTAACAAGCTACTTCTTCAGAATCTTTCAGAAAAGATTTCAAGGCTAGGTTGCATGGGGCTTGGAGCAGCCTGATCTAGAGGAAGGTGTCTATGCCCATGGCAGGGGGTTGGAGCTTTAAGGTCCCTTCCAAAACAAATTATTATGTGATTCTGTGATGCATTTTTTGCTGTAGGCTTGGTGGATAATAAAGACTCTCTTAATACTGTGCTTTATGAGTTCTTCCAGAAATACAGGGGCATTGTCTTTATCATTTGTCTTCTGCTTAGAATTCCTTTCACGCTTACTTTTGCTGCCTGAGTTTCCTGGGCTGTGAAAGCTTTCCGATTCCTATCAATGTGGATGATGATGCATGTTTGGTTAATGGCTTGTAAGGACTTATGTTTGAGGTATGGAAGTGCATTTAGAATATGGCTTGTGACTTAGCTATGCCTGAAGAACCATGTGTTTTGTTGTTGAACTGTGTTTAAACATAATGGGATAAATATACCAGTGGCACACCTCCATTATTTCAAGGAATGTGTTTCGCTTTATTGTGATGGCTTTATTATGATGACTTACAAGCAAGTGCCTAATACAGCAACCTAGAAGCTATTTGGTGAAACAAAGCCTTTTTCTTCTTCTTCTGGGAGACAAGTTCTGAGTTCTAGTTTAAAAGAACAAACCCCCCAAAACCCAACAACCACTCCCCTGGTCTAAAACACTTAACAGTGCTTTACAGGTTTAAGCTCAGCAACCAAAATTAGAAATGCAGAAAGAAAATATTTCTCACTTGGCCAGAAATACTAAAACCAGATTATTTTGTGATGGTTTGTCATTTATGTTCCTGATTTCTGGAATATGAAAAGAAGAAGAAGGAAAAGAAAAGGGAGGGGGAGGGAAAAAGTATGATGCAAAAAATTTGTAACCTTCAGGAAAGACTTATTTTAGATTTAATCTAATCTACAGATAAAATATTCTTGAAGTTCCATGTGATCTTGGGTAAATTATGAGTGTCTCTAGAATGCAGTGTTAATGTAATAGAACAGTTGGAATTCTGCTTGTTACGCTATGTGTAATGCATTTCTAGTCAGGAGACTTGCTGAGGAGATAATTTTGATGTTTTAATGTATTCTTTGTGTTTAAGGAAATTATAATGCTGACACTTCCCTGTTTATTTCTCATGTATTAATTTATAGCTAGGGCAGAATATAAAGCAATTTTAATCTGAATTTGTTATCCCACTTTCTGTGAGATTGTGGGTTTGGTATTATTTTCTGTATTTAACAGAAACATGTTCACAGACAGTAATCCTTGTGATGTAGTGCTGCAGCCAAATAAATCTCATTTATGGAGCTTGTCAAAACTAGTGTTTCTTCTCATTGTCTAGTTTTGCGAAATGCATGCATCAGCTGTCTTGTAAGGGGTCAGAACTGTACCTATTCTCTGTATGCAAGGCAAGTAATACGTTTGTCAGAAAGAAGAAAGATTTTTCATGGTCTATTTCAATCTTAATATGGTGTGAAGGTTTGAGATGTGTATTGTTATATTTGCTTTTTCAAACACATTGGAGTGGCAAGTACATTTTAGAAATGCTTAAGAATAAATACGATACTGCATGAAACAGCTGTTTTTGTGTGCTGCTACTATTTTTGTCACTTTTTGTGCTGTTACTTACTCATCTTAACCCTTAGCTCATGTCATTCCTCTGTTTATTAATCTTTACACCTCTTGTGTATTATCTTAGCAATGCTTTTTGTAGCATTCCCTCTCAAGTCTCTGCTGTGTTTATTGAAATACACAATGCTTTGGTGAATCATGAGAGATACCAATGTGTATGACTTACAAGCTGAAGAAATAGGTGTGTATGGAATTTCTCAGTTGCTTGTTGATACTGATCAACAGCTTCTGTGGAAAGTAGAAGTGTCAAATCTGTTGTGTTTTGTGTCTGCGTGCTACTGTAGGCTAGTATGCTGCCAGCTACTATATTTTACCCAAGTTTGGTTTTTTTTTTTTTTTTTCCCAGCCATTTACATATTTTTCTCATTAAGAATTATTATATTTGGTCGATTTATGTTCACAATTTCCTTCTAGGAAATAGGTGGGCTTCCTTTTCACTTGCTGCTTACGTAAGGGGAAGCTGGTTGAAAAACAGCTTGCCAGACACTGTGCAGCACTTAAGAAACGGAGCCCTTGTTTGCGGCATCCTGTCTAATGGTAGAACTAGCGCCTTTCCTTTTGAGTTGAAGATGGAGCTGCAGCAGAAGTTCTTCTAACTTATCCATGCAAAATCTTCAAGGCTGCCACACCTTTACCCACTGGTGTGTGTTGCCACTGGCATTGTTACTGTACTCTTACTTAGGGAGTATCGAGAAAAGATAGGCAAATGGGGGTTTATGATGGGGCATTGCCTCTGTAATTTTGTTATACTATCATGTAACACAGTACATTTTTAGTAGTTGTTATGGGTCTTGATAAAACTTGGTGTGGTGTTGGTGGGGAAACAAATTACCTGGTGCTGCAAGTAGTAAGCAATATGTGGTCATTAGCTAGTCCTCTATAGCTGTGGATTCTCAATACTTGATACTGCTTTTCAGGTGTTCCTATGATTTTGTTGATATGAATGGGTACAGGAGTCAGAGCTGTGACTTTGTACCTCAGAATTGCTGGGTGGAACAAGTCAAACAAAGGACATAGGGTGACTGTAAGCCCAGTAATACACTGTATTGTCAGCCTGTGTTGGCCATCCTCATCACATGTGAACGATTTTACATCATGTGTTTTGTTTCAGGCTACCCTGGGGCAACAAACAAGGGTTAAAAAAAAGCGAGACTACAGAAATGTAGAAAAGAAAATAAAAAAAGTGTGTGTAAAAATAATAACTGACGAGACTGAAAAGCAGCTGTGTTCTGGGTGGCATTAGATTGTTGAGGAAGTTTCTTCTTCCTGATGCAGCGTAATGAAATGTGTGCTTGATGTGGAAAGAGAGAATTTCTCTCTTGAAAATGGAGTAATAAAATCACTTTTACTACTGCTTTGCTTACAGCATTTTTTTTGAAAGTAATATTTTTCACGCTGGGGCGGACCTCAACCAGGGTAGATATCATATAGCTGTGTTTAGTAATTAGCTGAACCTCTGAGCTGATTTGCTGAAACTGATCAGTTGATGATTAATTTTTATTTTATATGTCAAAATCTGAGTCTAATCTGATGATGCCATTAGAATTGCAGAAGGGGACAACATGTTGGCTGCAAATGAGATGTATCCTTTGATAATTAGCCTGTTATTTAGTTGCTGCTGTGTATAGGGGGGTACCCTATTGTCCTGACTGATAGCAATCCACCATTACCTCTTTTAGAAAGTCTGTCTTTGCTGCTTGCTTTGTTTCACTCTCAGGTGAGGAATAAGGTTGTTTGGCTTAATGCAAATGGTAAAGCTTGGGAAATGAAAGTGTAACCATGGTACATAGATGACGATGGGGCAAGGGAGGGTCAGAATCTACTTCCTTTCTACTTCTTTCATTAAGCATCTCTAACTTTGCAGTCAATGCAGCCTGTAATATTTGATGGAAAATCAGTCTCAGATAATGCCTTCTGTGAAATTTCTGCATTTCTACATGAATGATGTATGAAAAAAATACTCCTCAAGTGCATAGATAGTGAACAGGGACTCTCTGCAGTTGCTGTTTTGTTTCCATGTAAAGCAACTATTTGCTGTTTGGTATACACAGATGTACTGTATTTGGCTCACGAAAGTTTATGAAAGCAGACATTTAATTTACTATTTTTCTTTAACTCATGCCTCCCTCTCTGTTTCAAACATACCAGTTCCTTCCTGAATTACTGCTCAGCTGCAGCTCTTGTGGCTCAGGGGAAGGTTGTTATCTGTTCCTGGAAGCAGAAAGAATTAAATTGCTGTAAAAATTAAATAGTAAAATATTTAAAAAAAATACTAATCAGTTATTCAAATAGACTTAGAAAAACTTGCATTTCTATCTGTTTTAATGTGATAGTACATGATACTGTCTTTTTCAGAAGTACCTAGCCGGACAAAATTTAAATAGCTTCTGAAATTGCTATGAAGAAACACAGGACGTGTATACCAGAACTGAGTGCTTAAGGAATATACATTCTCTTTGTAAGAGATGAATCCCCCAGCACTGGCTTACCAAATATAATCTAAATGACTTAACCCATTTCTGTCAAATAGGTTTTGTACAGAAGCTGATAACAGCAGTCAGGGTTAAATATTACAGCATTCAGTCTTTACTGTAGGGCAATCGTAAGTTTCTTTGCTGCTTCAACTTGATGATTATATCGCATGGTAAAATAGTACTTCTGTTTGTAATGGAAGACCTTTCCCAATAACTTTCAGTCATTAACAGAACATGAAGGTTTTGTTGCACTGTATTAAAATTCTGCTTAAGAATGGTTGCTACCAGAAGAAGGTGAAAAAACCTTGGAAGAAGCAGTGTGGAGTAACTCAGTCTGTTTTAAATCTTTTATGTTCTGCAGAATGAAATGATCCTTAAGGTAGCTTGAGCCATTCCTGTAGAATAATATTCAGACAGGTAACGGGATCTTTGCTTTTGTGACATAAATAGATGTGTGTGCAGTAATTCATTTGGTGACTAAGATGGAAACAAGCATACATGCACAAGCAATTCCCCCAACCACCTGATTTGCAGGGAAACTGTTGGGAGGTCTCACTACACAAAGTCAAAAGTGAGAAATTCCATAGCTGTTCTGAGACCTGATAGGATGAATTACGATATCAAAGGAGATGATATGTTATCAAAGTGTGATGGGAAAACAGACCAATTTTGAACAGATTGATTTAGAAGGACATAGATAAAAGGGACATTACATGGTGAATAAGTTTAATTATTAATATGAGGCTAGAGATACTCTATTTACTGGTACCTTACCAGATGCTAGCTACATCCAGGTTCAACTCCTGTATACAAAGAGGAAGAAAAAGGCTATGTATGTAGACTGTGAAAAAAGACTGGAGGAAAGGAGAATTTTTCTGCTCTGCATGTTACTGCTCCTGACTTAGAAATTATAGCATTGATGCAGGTTTTATTCTTAAAAACTTAAAAAAATATTTAAAAATAGGGCTTGACAGTCTCTTAATGAGCAAGCAGTACAAAGCTAGCCCTTTTGCTTCAATTCCAGGGCAATAGAACATATTCCTCCTGTGCTACAGATACCTGTGCTCCATACACTTTAAAGCTCATAAATGATGTAAACCTAATGCTAACTTTGTGGTAAATCTTTCAGTGTTCTACTGACAAGAATAGATTGTGTGTGTGTGTGTGTGTGTGTGTGTGAAATCTCCTTACTGCTTATTACTTACCACACACTAATGAGGATGGAGAGAATTCTTACCTGTTTCTTGTTACTTTAATGAAAAAGAGTGGCAGTGGGAAAGTCTCCTCATCTGGAGCAGATGCCAAACCATTTTTGTGGATGCTGATGAAAAGAAACCAGAGACTGCAAGATTGTATCCAATTCCATTAGTGTAATTTTTTGAATGTAAAAAGTTCCCTTTTGCTCAAGGGAAAATACATAAATATGTATAGCATATGTGCCTCTGTGTAAAGGATTTCTAGTTGTAAATGCATAATGAAGTATGAAAAATTGATTTTTGGCTGTCTTTTCTCAGTGGCTTGAATAGATACATATACTTTTGCTTGTATAGAATGAGGTGCTCTAAAACAGCTGAATCTTTGGATATGCCTTTTGCAGATAAAAATATCAAAGTGTTTCTACAGCTGACATTGGATTTTAATGTTTTAATATCATGCAGCTTCCTTAAAATGCTAGAAATTATACTGGAAATAAACATTGCTTCTGGCAAATAAATTATTCTGGAATTATTCTGCTAAGTTACACTTTTGCACCCTTTAAATTGGGCATTTTTGCACTTTAGTGGAAAAGATAAAAAACTTTCTGTAGATGCCTTCTATTTCAACCAAATATTATGTATATGTTGATAACGACCTTTAATTGCTGTCATTATGGCGTAGGTTTAACACTGCTGAAGAAGTAATGTTATGTTAAGTGCTCATAACCTCTAAATCCGTGTTAAAAATGTTAGTGGCACTACTGAAAATGACTGTGCTTATAAAACCGGATTCCAAGCACGATTGGACCGACAGGTGGGATAAGCAGTATCCTGCATCTGCTTTTGAGTAATAATAAATACTGAGGCAAAGCTTAAAAATAAGAAACAAAAAAATCATGCTTACACTACTTGGGATAGCTGGGCTTTAAGGTATTTCTGTGTTACCTTTCCTAATGACTGAAAATGTTTGGTTTCGTATCATATTTATGTACAGAGATGACAAGGCATTAATAAAAGGGGTTAGTGATCATAGATACACAGCCAATAAATGACGGGGCAATGGTATTATGGGAAAAAATTGTTAATAAAATGTAGGCAATCTAATCTCCTTCAGACAGGTATCAGTTGTTGCAAGTTGGTAAATTTACATGTAATCAATATGCATTTCACTACTTACTTTCTTGAGAGCTGCTGCACTTACCATACTGTAATCATACTGTAATTTCAGAAATAGTAGAACTAGTAACCTCCTGTGATTAATTTGTTTGTATTTATCCTGATCTGCAATGGCTGAGGATTTAACACTGTCTTTGAATGGGTATTTCAATGATTATATTCTCATTGCAGTACTTCAGCCTTTTGATCCATGTTACACTGGATTGAAAGGAAGAGAGTAAAGCAATGGAAGCTTTCAGTCAACTATTAGGGGTATATACTTTCAGAAACCACTGGGATTAAAAGATACTTATCTATAAAATTGTATTAAACAATACCGTACTAACTTCAGCAAGAGAGTTGATAGGAGCCAAGAACAATGTTTGCTCTTTTACCATCATTACAATGCCTTGCAGCATTGTTTTAAATTGAGATAATTTGGAACTGATAAAGTGGTCTGTGTTACCTTCAGATTTTTGTGTGGAGAAGGTAAGTAGGAAGATTTCTTTTTCTATTTGCTTTCTGTTATTCTCTTCCTCCAAGAGCTTGTTTGGGTATTAAGTTATAAAACTTGATGAAATCCTGCCTTCATGAAAAGCATGGACACGGTTAGGGTCATGCCTGCTTCATTTGATTTGGGTTTGCGGGTCACCAGTACTCCAAGGATCATTTTTAATATGCTTGTATAAATACCTGTTTCTTAAAATACTCAGAAGGTCCAGATTTCCATTACATCTTTGTTTGAAATATTGGAAAAAATGAGTGGTATAAAACCAAATGAATTGGTGGGTCTGGGACATTTCTGGCTAAACTGAAATTTTACTTGGTTAAACCTATATAATGAGTGTTTGTTGCTACAGACTTGGGTATGCATAAGAAGTGGAGATTGGTTTTAGTGGTTCAGTTGTCTTATAGAGGTTGAAACAGGAATAATAGAAGAAAATAACTCAGTAATATATGAAAACAGATATGGATATGCATAATGACCATCAAGATGAAATCTTTTAAAGATTACTCTTAAAAAAACCCCAAACAACAAAAAATCACAATAACTCACAAACACTACAAAAATTATTACTTAAATGGGTATTACAGTGTTAGAAATGTGTTCTGTCTCACCCTTAATCTTTGCTAAATAATTGCATATATGTTTTAAAACTTCAGGCCATGTTCACAAGACCACTGTAGTCACAACTGTGGACCTCTGAAATAAATTTCAGAGTGAATAAACTCTCAATCTGAAGTATAGACCCTCACACTACACCAGTCCTTTGCCCACTTGTGGTTTGAATTGCTTTGGTTTACTTTTGTGATAGTAAAGGACTTCCTTTTATATACAGAAACCTCTTTGAACAGCTGAAGTGTCTGTATATAGTGTGTGTGAGACTGAGTTTGATACCTGGTTTCAGAATTCTGTTGGAACAAACGATACAGAGCTTTCTCTCCTGTAAGAAGCAGCAACATATTTGTGACTGTATCTTACCAGTGGGGGAGGACCATGGACTAAGATATTTTATTTTGTGAGTAATATTTATAACCCT
>JAOEHX010014359.1:6624-18551 GCA_025448015.1 Bolborhynchus lineola | reverse complement strand
CAATAGTCATACATTTAAACAAGAGAGTTTCAGACGGGATATAAGGAAAAGCCCATGAGGTCAGTTAAGCAATGAAATGAGTTGCCAAAAAAAGTTGTTTATTCTCCATCATTGATGTTTTTTTAGTTCGGGCAGGATAAAAACTTAGGCAACCTTTTCTGATCTCACAGCTGACTATGCTGAGAGCAGGAGATTGGACTGGAGACCTCCAGAGGTCCCTTTCAATATGAAATACATTATGATGGCATAATCCTATTTGAAAATAAAGATGGTATATACAGATGATCTGTATTTCTGTTCTTTTAAGAGAATCTTAAATGTGGGATATTTGTGTTGCAAATAAAGAATACCTGCTTGTCAACTTGAAACTTCGTTGGCAAGTTTGTATCTGGATTTTTCTCTGAATCAATATCTTCATGATATTTAAACAGTTTATTTATTTTTTGGTTGTAAAAAGATCTGTAATGCTCCTCTACTCCACAGAACAGCATTTCTTCTGTTCCTATACAGAATACAACAAAAGCTTCTTTGTCACAGTATTTCTATGCTATAAGCTCCTGTAGCTTTCTTTTTTCCTTCTTCTTTCACATCACTCTAATGAACAGTATGCAGATGACTTGGTTTCAGCAGAGAGAGAGTCAATTTTCTTGCTATTAGCTGATGCAGTGCTGTGTTTTGGCTTTAGTCTGGGAATAATGCTGATAACACACCAATGTTTTAGTTGCTCAACAGCACTTGCTTGATCCTGATTATGTTCTGATCCAGTACTTTTCAGTCTTTCATGATCTGCCAGTGAGGAGGAGCCAGGATGGAGCAGAGACAGGACACCTGACCCAAACTAGCCAAAAGAGTATTCCATACCACACATGGCACATCATGCCCAGTATATAAACTGAGTGGAGTTACCTGGAAGGCCCAGATCACTGCTGAGGTTGGTCTGGGTATCAGCCAGCAGGTGGTGAGCAATTGTATTGTGCACCACTTGTGTCTGTTGTTTGTTTTTCCATTCCCCTTTTAGTTTTGTATTCTCTCCCCTTTTTATTTCCCTTATTATTACTATTAGTAGCAGTAGCATCATACCGTACTTTAGTTATTGGACTCTTCTTATCTCAAACCATGGGTTACATTCTTTCTATTTTCCTTCCACTCCCACCTAGGGAGGAGGAAAGAGGGGATGAGTCAGCAGCTGAGTGGTACTGTTGCAGGCTGGGGTTAAACTACGACAGAAGGTTAGTTTTTATTTTCATGCATCCCAACATGAAAACTAATCTTTATTTCCTTTATGTTTTTCTTTCGCTCAGAATGAACTTAATTTAGTTACATTTATTTTCTTAGACTTTAGACGAAAACATCTGTCTTAAAACTGAAGTGTCACTTTGTCGAAGAACTGATGTTTAAATCAACAGCTTAAGAAAGAACCAGTCTTTTGGTATAAGGTTAAATTTGCAGAGTCAGCCTAAGGAAGAGTAAGTTTGTATAATTAAGTCATAAGATAGCATAACTCTGACCATACTAGGATGGATTTTTTTTTTTTTTTAATCAATAAGAATATAAGTTAGAAGGGAAAAGTTTCATTAGAAAGGCAAATATCCAGGGAGTCTCCAAACCAAAGTCTCATTATGAGCATGAAAGACTAACTTTAACTTAAAAAGAATATAGAACAACAGATCATGCATCTCATTATAGTATCTGAACATGCCACTGCAGGAGGAGAAGTAAGTAAAAGATGACCCTTGGGGCCCTGTCTGCCAAAAAATCTTTACTAAATAGATACATTTAAGGGGAGGGGAGTACATGGTATTGATGCCCTGGACGAAATGGGTGATATCATGTGGTAGAAGTGAAAGATATTTGGGAAACTGTCTGGATTTAAGACGATTGCCTCATTTTCACAAAGCAGCCTGAGTGCAGTGTGCATACACATAAAAACAAATATTATTGCTTATTTTCCCCTGGTGAAAATCAAAAATCCAAACTACCTTTTTAGTCTTTAATATCTCAGCAAGACTGTTAAGATGATAGATCAAAATATTGATCAGTAATGTCAAAGGTTCTGTTTTCATTTTATTCTTTCTCCAATTTTAACTGCATATTAGTTTCTTAGCTTACCCACATTTAATATTAATTACTATCAGACCATGGACTTTTCTTCTTCTCTCTGCACTGCTTTACCATGTAAAATTCTAAAGGCAGCCAGATCTTGGAAGGAGTGTAGGTATCACAGAAGGTTCCTGGTGGATTTCATGCCTCATGACTCATGTTTGAGCTAGTTAGATGTCTCCTTGCACCTGAGGCTGATGCCTTGGAACTCTGAACATTCTGCATTGGAGATATCAGCATTGAGGGTAAGGTCCACAGCTCCTTGTTGTACAGTAAATAAACATTTTGAAAGTGCCATTCTTCAGAAATTGTAACCACATCTTAAGTTAGGTTTGTCAGAGAAGTAAGATGGATCATCTTCTTTCTATTTGCCTACATTGACTGGAGAAAGGGACAGGATGACTCAAAGTAGAGGCTTATTTTTACAGTTAAAGTTGGATGCAGTAAATCCAACCCCTGCAGTTTTATCTTTATCTTGCCTTTCTCCAGGAGGCAAGATATCCAGTTGCTAACTTGAATCCCACCTCCATGTATCAACCACATAAATCAGAGTGGATTTTTAAAATACATTATGATCCTTAGATGAAAGATACCACGGAAGTGCAAACCTGCTATCATTGTTGACTGCACGTCTACAAGTCCTTATAACATTTGCTATGTCATTTCTACTGTTGCTGTGTTTTTAGTCTCAGATGACATCTTTGATGTTAACATGATTTACTGTCTAATGCTATTTTATTTAATATGCATATTTCTGTGCTACATTTTAAAGATAACTGATAGATTTCATAGTTTACTTTGATCAATGTTCTTTTGTCCATAGATATTAACTTTCTCAAGCTGGTTAATTTTATGAGAAATAGTTTTCTAGCCTGTCTGTGGTGACCTATTAAGACAATTCGTATTACCATCAAAGCATATTCTGAAAAAAAAGTCTGTCATGACTTCAGGCTAGATAAGGACAGAAGTTACAGTGAGTGGAAACAGTCTTTCACCATATCTTTGACTAAATATATCAACTTACTTTGGAACTGAATTTGTGCCAGACAAGAAGGGCTGGGCATCTTGAAATGCTTTCAGTGCATAAGGAATGCTCTGTAAAGGCAGAGTACTCACTTCAGTATTTTGTCCTTATGATCCTTTCTCATGGCATTTGTTGATTTTTTATGTAACTTTTTAAATATTCTCACAGTAATTGATATTTGAAAATTAAAATAATAACAATTTTATCTAAAATACATATCAGTAATTTTTTAAATTGTTAATGTATGGGATCCCACCTATCTTCAGGCAAACTCTGAGCATTTATAAAGATTCTATGTACACAGGATCCTACATAGTATACATTACTTTTTATCATTTTCATATTAGTTCTGAAACCCATAAAAGTATTTCACAAATTATCAGGGATATATAAATCCAAAGCTGTAAATGACAAGGTTGCATTTATAAATGTTCAGAATTTAACAACATGCATCATTGCCCAGTAGTGGATAGAAATTTTTTAGCACTACTTAAGTAAGGACTTTTTTAAGCATTTACTTTATCCTTGACAAGGATGTTACAGTACCAGTAGGTTATATATTTTTATACTTCAGCACAGATTGCTAGGGCTTGCTACAATATTAAATTTCTATTCTTCAGAATAACTGGGTTTTATCTTTAATGATCTCTGTCCTCTAAATTGGGAGAAAAGGTCAAATTAAGGAAAATAAATAAATAAATATAAAAGGCATAAATAGAATTTCAGTTCTGCCAGCTTTCCAAGCTTCAGGTAGTTGAAGAGGCAGACAGCCTGGAAAGGTCTGAGGTGCCAGAAACTCCTGAGTGAGCTCCTGCCTACTGTTTAGTTCCCCGAGGGTTGAAAGCTGGTCAGTGAGTTAGGTGCATGTGGGGAAAGATGTTTCCATAGTGGCCAAGGAGAAAGAGCAAAAAGCTGATCAACCAGCTCACCTGCTTTATATCAAGATTCAGAAATATATATACATCCCAATAGGAACTTTTAATCATATCATGCTATTATTATGCTACTGTGGGAAATGTTCAGTGAGTATTGGGTTTTGATCTTTGAGAGCTGGAAACCTTATGATTTCTATAGCAAGAGGGACAGGTTACCTCCTTTTTCCACTGTGAAAACTGTGAAGTTTCTCACCAGCCATGGAGACAGGAAAATACTGTTCACGCAGCACTGTCTAATCCTTCAGTCATTACCAAAGTTAACATCTGACCTTAAACATTACAGACATTTTACACGTGGAAGGAACTAGATAGAACAATGGAATCTGGTAATGCATTTGATTGTATCTGAATGCATTATTTATTGTCCTTTCAGGTGAAATAGTTACAAATACGCCATGTCTGGAGAGCAACCAAGCAAAATGAAATTTTTTTGGTGTACTGCTTATGTCTTAAAATAATAGAGTACAATATATTGCCTTCAGTGAAGCATCAAGAGCTAGATGAGCCAATGAGCAACCTTTCATTCAAACTGGCTTCTATTCTGCAGGCTGCTGACAGGGTCAAATATACTTACTTGCCCAGGTTTTCAAGAGCACTGAATAATGGCAGACTCATTCTTACTGTGGACACATTCATTGGCACCTTTTCAATGTGGAAAGAGCTACATGCAGGTCTGATTATGATATGCTGCATCAATCTGTAAAGCAGCTGGGAGTAGTAAGGAGGAAAAATGGCTTCAGGAGATTTGAGGACAGTATGGCAGTCCTTTCAGCTTGATAACATTTTGAGAAAATGAAAAAAAAAGAATGAAGCTGTATAGTTTGGAAGTAGTGGAGTGCAGAAGATAATTGCTTATGTCTTTAAAATTAGATTCACTGATTAATTTCCAAGCACCAGAGCCTGGTTCCATCCCATCTAACTTTACTTTTTTTAATGGTGCCAAAATAAGTATCATTATTTTTATAAGTCACCATTAAACTCAGTGGAAAAAGGGAAACCATTTCATCTGCCTTCTGGGTACTACCACACTGCTTCTCTGACTGCTGCAAAAGCATAAGGATCATCCTAATTTAGGATGCTAACTGAAGTTTCTTTTACAAGACTTTAACACTGCGGGTTAATCAATGTTTTTGTTCCCACCACATATTTACATGTCACATAGACACCCATGCTCCTTATACAGCACACAAATTGAGATAATGTCTCAGAAGTGCAGTTTAAAAATATTAAAGGTTATGTGAGGAGCTACCAAACAACAATGAAGGTTCATAAAGGCACACTAGAGGAGATGGAGATGGTGCCACTACAGCAAAAGTTGGGAGGCCATGTGTTCCCAGCTTGAGAAGCCTCAAGTCCAAGTCCTCTGCTTCCCAGCAGAATGTCCCATCCATCAGAATGCAGAAAGGGCAGGAAGGCTGGGGAAAGAGGGCTTCACCCAGGTTCTCAGGGCTTGAAGTCCACAGAAAACCTTGAAAAATCTTGATGCCAGAAGAGCAAAAACAAACCAGGGACTCTGTAGCTTAGTGATTACACTGCAGAGCCATCAGGGGTCACTTGCAAAAGTGAATCAAAACTGGTGGGTGGGAAAGGGCTTCTGCTTCCTCCAACTGTCTTCCAGAAATCTGCATAATGTTATTACTTAAACCATAGTCAGAAAAGACTCTTCATTGCACAATTACAATAATAGCATAGGGACACAGTCATCTCCACATACTTTTGATATGCAGTGCCATTTCCCAGTGCTCTTAAAGTACAGGGTGCTGACTTACGAAGAACCAAAGATTGGCAGCATTTGGCAACACTGTGCCTTAAGTTTGATTTACATTTTCTTCACTTCAGAAATAAAGGAAATTTAACAGTGATAAATGGAGGCAATATATCAAGGCCTGATTTTTTTTCTGGAAATCTTGTTCAGTAGGACATTGTGAGAAAAATTTTAATTATTCAGGGTTTTAAACTTGCCTGCAGTGAACAGCTCTTTTGAATATTAATGAGAACACGCAAAATACAATTTCAGACAGAAGTTACAATTGGGCTAAAATGAAGAAAACAAACAATTCTTTTTCTATAAATAATCTACGTGCTAACCAACTTCCACAGCTTATAAGAAATAAATCAAATAAGCAAATGTAATACATGAGTGATTTAAAAAATTCTATTTATGAATAGCTTGAAAACCTAGGCAAATAAGATATGTTATACAAAGTAATATATTACTCCTTACTAGTGAAATGATCCATGAGAAAAAAGTTTACTGAAAAAAAAAAAAAAAAACCAAAACAGGTTCATATGCTAATCAAGCATCTTGACATTGAATCAAGACAGCAGTGGCACACTGCACATAACAGCAAAATTGCTTGTGGTGGTGTCACAGGTTAGGGCAGCTATATGAGCTACATCAACTTGTTTCACCTCTTTGCTTTCCTACAGTTAGAGAGCCTGGGATTCCAAGTGACTACAAAAAATATCACTTTCATGGAGCAGCTGCAGAGAGGCCTGGGATGAGAATTTATTTATATATTTTATTTTTATTTCAGTCTGATCTGGACGGGACAGGTAGTCCTGCTTTCTGGCCAGCCATAGCCTGTAAATAGCACTTTGGAACTTAACAATATTTTCTTTTTTTTTTTACCAGTACAAACTAGATAGTTTTAAAGGATATGAAAGATAGTATAAGTTAAACAGTTCATTTTCATGACATTTATTGAATAATGTCCTGTAAAAAAGTTTTGATTTATTATAGGATAATAATTGTTGGTTACTGTGCACGAATATGAAAGGTAGTTTCGGCATGTGTATTTTAATGCTGACATGATTACATGTGACTACAATGAGTGAAGTCAAGGGAAAAATGTTGTTGATATTAAATAAAAGAGAACAACACCTGAGATAAACTGAAAATTGCATAACTTAGAGCTGCCCACAGTCACATTGAATTTTCATTCTGCCTGCTAACACTTTATCCTGTAGTGAAGTTCTGGAATCCCACTGATCTCTATAGTCATTATAGAAATACTTAGACATTTCTCAGCACTCTTCATGGAGCTTGAGGTCTAAATTCAGCAGAGACCCCTCGCTGTGATTACCATCTTCTACAATTCATCATAATACAGACAACCAGATTTTTTTGTTACTTTGCATTGCCTTAATAATGCTGATGAGGTTTTACATCATATATTCCTGTGGATGTTGATAGCTGCACCAAAACTTGGCTTTCTAGAGCACGCTTATTTATGTTGGGCAATATTAAAAGGTACTTCTCTGAAGCTGTGTTTTGTAGGGAAAATCTCATTTTTCTGTATTGGTTTTTGTTGATTTTTTTTTTTCCCTCTTTTTCATTTTGGAACCATGTTATTGAACGACACGGTTTCTTAAAATAGTACTGTAACATTAAATTTAAAGAAAGCAAAAAGTATCATGGAAATAAAAATAAATATGATGAAAGCACATGAAATTTTGAAAAAAAAAAAAAAAAAAAAAGCCCTGAAAATAAATCTGAGACACCACTTCTATAGAGTAAAAACAGGCCCTTTATTGGTGCTACTGAAGTAATTTTTCCACAGTGCTTGGTTGAAGAGCTAATTTGTTCTTTCCTAGAGAACAATGAGCAACAGAGTAGAAATGAAGATTGAAGAGGGAAAAAAAATTCAGTCATGCAAAACACGCTATGCATAATTTTTTATACTTCAGTGGGTTGTGTAGCTTGTCAGTTTGTGGCAAAACTCAATCCCTTAGTGGACACTGGAGAGAGGTTGCTCCTTTTATATATCTTAGAAACTAACATTTTGAGAAAAAAAACAGTGGTACTGCAGGGGTCACTGAAGTTAATCAAAAGAACTGCATGAAAAGTCAGCCTGCTCCAGCCAATACCCTGCAAAGCCACTCTCACACGTTTCAGCCTGCCTGGATCAGGAAAAAGTAGATGTATCCTACTCCTGCACAGGATCTGAGGGTTGCTTGGAGGCAGTTTCACATTGCTATTCGCATCAATGAAGAAGAGGTGGAGAGCCTTTAAACTGGCTAACCATGCAAAAGGTATCAGATTTACGTGTTGAGGAAGGACAGAAGTCCCATGAGAGTTGCTGGGTGGTTTTGCTTACTGTGACATGAAAATGGGATATAGTCAAGGCTGGAGTGTTTCTGCCAAGCAGGTTTGTATTAAAAAAAGAAGAAAACTGAGCAATTGTATCCAGTGACATAACAATTTCACAGCTGAATCAGTTCCCTCCACATTTCTCATAAAATATACCAAAAATCTCTTTTTTTGTGAAAAACTCACACCTATTGAGCTTTAGCTGTATATTCTAACCCTAAGTCTGGTAAATGATCCATAATGAGCAGATTAAGGGTAGGCTAACAAGAAAGTTTCTTTAATAACCTTTTGCCTCAGTGCTCAATTTCTTCAGCAATTACTTATAGTTAAGGAGCCAGCTTCATGCAGTGTTTGATTAGCAATATGTAGACATAGGTCTTCTGCATTACATGGGAGCCAGTTTCCCACTGGTCTTAAATGTGCAGCACTCTTAGGAGCTCTGGACCATCTGAAATGGCCCTCAGGGTCTTCATGTGGAACCAGCCTCCTCTCCAGACGCTTGGCATATATGTAAACACTGTCATTCAGCGTTTTGCTGTGTTAACTAAACTCCCTACTTCAACACAGAAGCTTAATGCATTTGTACATAATTTGCAGCATCTCTCCGGGCCTTCAGCAGCCTCCAAGTAAGATTCAGACCCTCCATGCATCCAGCCCCAGGGAGCTGAATATGTTACAGCAGCTGAACTGAGCCTCTTGCAGCTGTTTGGCTGAAGTACACACTGACCCCATTAACCGTATTGACTGATCACTTGTGAATGCTGACATTTTTTTCTAGTTGTCCATGCACATATCCATGATGCCATGTGAAATGCCCTAGGATGTGAGAACTATCTGGATTGGACTGGCATGTATCACACAGGACATGTAGGAAATAATCTGGAAGACAGGTGAGCTGCTTGATGTCGAGTAAGTGGCACAGTGGCTGAATCAAGCTTTCATGTGGTTTCATGGGGAACTAAAGCCCACAAGACTTGGTAAGGGAGAGAACAATGACATTATTATTCAAGTATCTTTTGGTGTCTTTTTGTGCTTATTGAAAATTAAACTTTGATCATCAGTCTCTGGAAGCATCCTCATTTTGGATGCATAGTTTGTGCAAAAGATTGGTGTCTCTGTGGAACTAGGTGATCTTTAGTCACCATTAATATTAATATGAAGGGGCTCTGTCCAAAAATGTATTTCAAAGTTTCTAGTGTGGCTTATTCAGAATGATGACACAGCAGGATGAAAAATCTTTAATTGAAATGAAGATTAGTTTTTTTCTTTTCAAGAAAGTGTTTGAGAAAGTCTTTGACTTGCTCCTTTTTTATATGTCAAGCTTACCAGAAAGCAGAAAAGCCTTTGGTCAAAAACCCTGGGTCAAATACAGCTCAGAGTATTATAAAAAAAGATAATATCCATTTATTCCCTCTTTCTTCTGCAGTTCACCTACAATTTGCCTAGAGGCCTACTGTCAAATCATTTGGTTCTTTGCTTTTTGGAACTGTGTCTAGATGAATCTATTATGATTTAACTTTTTTATTTTGAACTACCATGCACTGTTCAGATAAATTGTTTTCCTGTTTAACATTTTAGGAAATATTTTTGTATGTTCTCAGAGCCCTCTAGGCTCTGGAACAAATTTATGAAAAGCAAATTATTAACGTACATTCAGTCAGGCATATCTAATCAGCCCAATTTAAAGTCATTATGTCTTATATAAACAAGTACTGTATATATTTAAATATTTACCATAACAGTTTATGGAGCGAATAGGATGCAGAATATCTAGTCTGTTTTAAAGAGCATCTGAAATGGTATATACAACTCTGGCAGTTATCAGCTTAAAGTCTAGAAAAGGAACAATGAATGAGTGAAGAACAAATTTATTTATGTTAAATTGGGTTGTGGTGGCTTAAAAAGGTCACAATGATGTGTTGTGATGATGAGGTTAAAAAGCTTACTCCATTTCTCTCTGGGCATTTAAATTCCAATTTGAACTTTATCAACCACTTTTTCCAAAATGTGCTTAATGACTGGGTGAGAAGCTGAAGAGCATGTAGGGCTTCTTCTTCATTTGTTAAAAGTTTACTTGTGACTAACTCTGGAGCAAACAAATGGAAAGATTGAGAAAATATGCCCATATTTTAAAATTTGGCAAAAAAATTCTCATTAATACATTCTTGGAAAATATAATAGTGCTAATATTTGGTCCTTAGGCAGCTATTACAATGAAACATGAAGACAGCTGTAAAACTGCTAATGCTTTCTTTGAGGTCCTCAGAGACCATATTTCCTTCAGAAGAAGGGTTTTAAACCAATGGTAGGAATGATTTTAGGCCAATAAGATCTTCCAATTCCATTTTGGCCTCTTTTTTTTTACCTTTACCTTTTCCTAAACAAGGGATGACAAAGTTGAGTTTTTATTTTGTTGGCTTTTTAAAAAAAAAATTCATTGCAAACTTTTAAACATTGTTTATGATTTTTAAACTGACAAAAATTTGATTATTGAAGTGGAATACCTAATCTATACAATTATTTCTTCAATAAAAACCAGAGTTTTCAGGCAAACCACGCCTTTTTTCTTCTGCATTTAACTCTTTTGAAATACCTAAGAGCATACCATTGTTTAAATATTTCTAATGCAAAATCTAATACAGATACAGAATGATAACTGATTATTAAAACTAAATGTATGCAATGGTCTCAAAATGAACCTTAAAGAATTATTTTCAGAGTCTATAAACCTGGGAAAGATAAATATTCAGGGAATGTTGCAAATATTTCTTGAATAAGTTTTTCATGTGGTGTAAACCAAGATATCAAAAAGATTTTATGCTAAACAATAAAAGAGTAAAAGTCACGTGAACCTTCTGATTTATAAGAGATTGCTAACATGCAGGAATTGAAAGGATGGCAAAATATGAACAGCAATTCTTTGCCTTCCAAGTGCTATTAAAAAGATAGAGTAAATGACATGCCTAAATAGATCAAGCACACACCTGAAGGAAGACCTCCACCACTTAGGACATAATTATGTTTTGCATTAGACAACTTTGCTCAGTCAATAAGGAAAAAGCTTTTCACGCTGCAACGTGTCATCCTCTAATCAAAATATTAGCAAACTCTCAGACTGAAGTGTCAGCTTTGTATGCAAATTGTAGGAGTGTATAATTATTAAAAGAGATTTATTGAGGATATTAATGAGAATAATATTCTCATATGACAGTTCTTCTCATTAATGTGACATAAAATGCATTTCTGCAGCTGGCTTCAGGGTTTAGATGGGATTGTGTGGTTAAACCTGCAGGTTCTAAATCTAATACTTTTTATTCTCAGTGTTTTCATATCCAGGTACTTGATTGTAACATTTAAGTCCCCTGTTTGTATTACAAGTAATCGTTGATTGAAAATGAAAATGTTAGCATCTACTATCTTAATTTAAGGCAATATTTTTGTAAATTTTGGGTTTTAGACTGTCGTGGTTTAAGCCCAGCCATAGCTCAGAAAACCATGCAGTCTCTCTCTCACTCCCCCCACTTCCTACCCCTCCTCTCCCAGGGAGGTGGGGAGGAGGATCAAAAGAACGTAACTCCCATGGGTTGAGACAAGAACAGTCCAGCAACCAAGGTATAACACAAACCACTACTGCTACCACCAATAACAATAATGACAAGGGAAGAAACAAGGGAAGAAAATACAACCACTCACCACCCGCCAACCAACACCCAGCCCGACTGAGCAGTGTCCTAACCCTTCCGGGTAACTGCCCCAGTTTAAAGAGTGGGTATGA
>JAOEHX010014357.1:15617-33829 GCA_025448015.1 Bolborhynchus lineola | reverse complement strand
TTAGAGTATGTTAACTTCACTGCCACCTGCTGGGAAGCAGTCATTTTTATTGCTCTGGTTTTGTTGACTGATAACATTAAATAGTTACAAGTATTTCATGCAGTTCTTCCAACAGGAACACAGACGTGAGCAACCTCTGCAACATACCTGCTCAGACTTAAGCTATGCTAAAACATCCTGCAAATTTCACAGAGTGATTTTGAATCCTCATCATATTCCTAACAGATAGAACAGTGGCATGATTGACCAAGCTTTTTTCCTTCTTCTTTTTTTAAAGTACACATATGATGATGCATCATAGTTATAAACAGATGGTATTTGGCCTCCTTCCTATTCTCAACATTTGGAATTCCTAAACTATGTGAATTAAACAATAATATTTTATAAACATACAAGGGATTTTGCTCACTGCTTTGTTAACATGGAAATTATACAATGCTGACATTTATTTAAATTTTAAAAAGTAAACAAGAGTGTGTATTGAATTAAAGCAAACTAAAATCAACAGAAAGAAATATGTTCTGCGCACACATTACCTACAACAGCACGGGCCTTTTTAGGGGAGACATAATGGGATGAAGCACAAATTGTAGCTTAGACAGTCTGATCCTTTGTGCTCAAAAGGCTCATTTAACACCTCGCTGTAAACAACGGATATTAATACCATAATTGGCCAGTTGACCATCAGTTGTTCATTTACTATGTAACCTGCTATTATGGAGTTAAAAGAAGTTCCTTTCTGTTGAGTGAAAGTGTGTTTGCAATTTTAGTACCAACTGGATCCAGTCTAACACTTGTACTTAGTATGAGAAACATTTTCATAATACCAAAATTTGGGGGAATAGGAGTATTCCTGCCAGGAAGGGAAGAAGAAAGTATTGGTATTTAAAAGAAGAATTCTGTTTGCCTGGTTTCCTCTTTCCTTTCCATTTTAACCCTTTTTTAGGTGCCTCTCTAGCTGCACAAAACTGAGCTGCACTTAGGTTTTAATCACTATTCCCAGGTCTGCAAAGAGGTTCTGTGATGAATAAATAATGAATCAGAGATTTTAGTCAGTGTTACGATTTTTGAAAAGACTAATTATCATTGTTTACAAACAAGCCTTTCCAACCTATTTCCTTGTTTTGGCTTCCAAGCTCCAAGGGTTAAGACCCCAGCTCTCACGCCTGTTTTTTCTGTCAGGGTTTGGGGGTATTTTTGTGTGTTTGGGGATGTTTCAGGGTTTGCTTTTTTTTTTTTTTTTTTTTTTTTTTTTTTTTGTCGTTTGAGCGCGGACAACCAAACCGGAAGAGATGGAGCTGGAGGGGCTCCGCTCCCGCGGGAAGGCCACGGGGGGTGGGGGGCAAGGGGGTAGGAGGGTAGCACCTTTGCTGGCCGTAGATAGAAATGTTACAAAAGAATCTTATTTCAAAATAACATTTTAATTATCAATAGCGTTGATACTACAAACTGCCGGCCAGCTCCCCTCCCCCGACGGCTGCCGGCGCTGTCCCCCGCTGAGTGGCGCGGAGAGTCCGCGGAGGGAGCTAGCCTACGCTCCCACCCGCAGAACGGAGAGACACGGAGAGGCGCGGAGCGATGCTGCCCCCACGCTGATCGCCCCCGGATCCGAAGCGCCCGCCGCGCCTTTAGCTCTAATATTGCTTATTTTTTAAATTATTTTTGCTTTAGCTGCCTCTGGCCCCGTGCAAACCTGGATCCCTTCTCTGCCCCCGCCTCCACTCCCTCGGCCTCGCCCCGGCGGCCGGGTTGGAAAGAGCATTCTCGGGATGGGATATTCGGTGCGCGTATCCCGCTTCCCCCGCATGAGATGCGCTTAGGACAACTCTCCGGGCCGGACTCGGCCTTCCCCGGTCGACGTCGCTTCTCTGCGATCCACATCCCTGCGCTGTTGCAACCTTGCTCTCCGCATCCCTGATCTCCACTTTCCTGGCCCCCGGCTTCCCGGCGCTCCGCATCCTTGCTCTCCGCACCCCTGCGCCCTGCTTCCTTGCGCCCCGATTTCCTGCGCTCCCTTTCCTTGCGCTCCCGCATCCCTGCGCCCCACATCCCTATTCCACATTCCCGCGTTCCCGCTTCCTTGCGCTTCCGTATCCCTGCATTCTCGCGTCCCCGACCTCCGCTTCCCTGGTCTCCCGCGGCAGCTTCCCGCCGCCTCCTCCCGTCCAGAGCTCACCGCTCCTGCGGAGGGTGGGCGATAAGTTGTTCCACAGTTACAGAGCACTTGATTATCAGTTTCCAGCAACAGCTGTGTATATTCGCCAAGAATGTAAAGAAATATCAGAAGATAACGCAGCATTGCTATTTATTACCCTGCAATTAAAGCGCTGACAGCGCTTCTATTCTAAAACCTTATTTGCAAGGGTTTGTAACTCACAGGCAAAATTTTCCTGCAAGATAAAGCCTCGCTTAGCAGCCTGAGTGATTTTAAAAGTATTTCAGTTAAATAAGGGTTAGCCTATTAGAAGGCAAAATTCTCAAGGACTTTCATTAAGGTGCTCATTTACATCTGCAAATAAAGAATTGCAAAATCCCCCAAATCAAGGAGATATAAAAGGAAAATATTTTTTTACAAAATCAAGGATTCATGGAAAGGTTTTAATATAATCCTCTAGGAAATTATTCCCATTAAAACAATTTGTTTGAAAGAAAATGCCCTCCGGTCTTTTCCACACAAACTAGTCTTGGGCTAGTACATGAGAAACAAACTTAAAAGTGACTATGAACAGAAATGAGACTGGCTAATTCATTTCAACTGTCCTTACTGGAATAAAAACCAGAGTAAACAGCTTGAACAGGGAAAGGTGAATTTAATTTTCAAGGCCCTTTAACTTTTAATAATCTGAGGAACAAGATGGGAGGTACATTCTACCCTCCCAGTTATCCCGATATAAATTCATTCAAGATTTATATTGGTGTAATAGAGAAGCAGAATTTGCTCCATGATTTCTAATGAACTGCTGGCTCGGTCTTTAAAAATGCAATTAGAAAAATCTAGCCTCCTAATTCAGAACAGCTTTGAGCCAAGTCAGAGGTCTCAATGCTGTGAACACGGATGGAAGCCGGTCTGCACCACGGCTCCTCATGGTGCCTGCAGCACAACCAGAGTGGGGTCGAGACTGCTGGAAAGCTTTGCTACAAAATTGCCTAGTTATTTTAGGATTTTCTTTTCTATTATATGGGAAAAGACAATCCTCATGTGGAATAAACCCGTGTTTCCTGTGATCTCGAATACTAAGACAAAAGGATTGTAGGATTAGGTGCCTGGCCTGTTACTGAAGCAGGAGACAAGGAGCTGTCTGGTCAGAGCGCTGCCTGGTGAGTCTGGCAAGAGCTGGGAAAACCCATTTGGCTCTTACTCTGTGCCAAAACTTGTACCAAAGCACTGCAGTTGCTGTGTCAGTGCAGGTGAAACATCAACAAATACGAAATTAAGTCAAGATCTCTCATTTTACTCATAAGATTAGGTCTCTACATTCATTGCTTACTCATGTGCGTAGGAACAAAAGGACAGAGATCCTCATTTGTCTGCTGACCTTTTGAAGTGAAGGCTTTAAATGAAGCAGCACCTAGTGGCTGTCTCATTTGATCTTCAGAAACTGTGAGGCAAAACTTCCTCAGGTTGTTTCAGTCTACAGTGGGCTGCTGGGAGGAAGGCTGCCTCGGGGAAGTATCATCCCCAACTACCTGGAAGACCTACATCACCCTCCTGACTGAGGACCCTGAAAGGGGCCAGGCCAATCTGAAGGTCCTTGGACATTTTCACCCTTGCTCTAGAGCAGCTGTGATTCTTTGCTGAGAATCTAAAGGAATACAAGAAGATAAAGCAGCACTGCTATTTGGCACATGCAATTAAAGTTCTTGCAGCTTTCCTATTATAGAACATTATTTGCAAGGGTTTGTAACTTGCAGGGAAAATTTTCCATCCAGATGAACCCTCGCTTACCAGACTTAAGTATCACCAATCAGTAAGCAAAGCAAGGCAGAGCCCCACCTCACCAAGGAGCTGATCAAGACCTCTTTTGGTCATGGGTCTTACCAGGGTGTGCACTGAGGACAGCAGGAGTTTTCAGCTCAAAACCACAGAGCTGAGCTGTGGTGCACAGAGTCTGTACACCACAAGCCCTAGTGCAATGTCACAGCATCTCCTTTTTCCTTTTTATCTGTTTGGAGAATGACTCATTGTGAAACTTGAACCGATTTGCTTAAATTGTACAATGCCTCAGTTTCCCAATCAGTAAAGACATAAAAAATCTCCAAATTTCTGTTGCTGGTGCAAGGTGTGATAGCATCAGTGAGCATTCATGATATACTCTGGCATGACAGAGACAGTCTGGTAAGAATGCAAGGCAGTCCTATTACACGATTGTACCAAAAATGACCACCACACCTATGCATGCTGTCTTGAGAAGACCACTTCTACTCAACCATGTTAAATGCCTAGAGCCAAGCTGGGCTTTGGTTGAGCAGAAATGAGGAGGAACCATTGTACAAGACAGATGACTACAGCAAAATTACAACCCTGCAGTGCTAGGAAATTATTTGAACGCTTACCGTTGGATCTCTCTTAGGTTTTTTTGATTGTTTAATAGAGTAATTTTAAATAGAGGTACTGCATGCACTCTCTCATGCTGAAAAAGGACACTCCAACATCTTAATGGCATCAGAAGACATGACAGCTTGTGTGCAGAGAGGGACAACCCATGCCTGTCACCTGTTGTGGACAGCGCTTGGGCAAAGGAAAGATGCTGCTGTCCACTGCTGGGTGACACCCTGATGGGATGGGGACAGGCACTTCCTCACTCTGCCTGATACGAGGGAAGGTGGAACCATACCTGTCCACAAAGAGAGGTCTTCCCAGGCTTTACAATGTAATGCTTTACCAAGAGCTGCCTTCTTGCTTCTTCCCAGAGCAGAGTTGAAAATCTTGGTATTGTCGTAACATTTTATTATCACTTGCAAAACAGATTCTACTTCATCAGATAAAGACACAATTGCATTCATTGACTCTGACACAAGGATATGCATAGTGATAAACATACAGATAGATGTACACACTTATACATGAATAAGATATGCTAATTAAAAATTGCAGTGGGCACTTTATTAAAAATTTATTGTACAATCTACATCTTCAAAACATTTTACATCAACAAATATACCAGCTTGACTGCTGGAATCATAAGTGATTTATCTTTAAAAGACTGTATTTGCAACTGGATGCAAAGATTCTTGATGAACTGCCATTACATTTAAACTACTGGTTTTTATTGGAAGTATTTTGATTGTTATCTGTTTGTTCTCCATCCTTGAGAGAAATAAAACAAGTGTCTTGGCTTTCATTTAATCGGATAGATGGCACCATGTAGCATATTTCCCATGCTAGTCTGAATTACAGCTGTTTATCTTTCAGCTTTCTTTAGGATTAATTAAATGCAAATGTAACTCCATGAATCATGGGATTACCTGCCAGACCCCTTATTAATACCTTCACTTAAAAACCTCTGTGCCAGAGAGCCATTAATTTGAAAAAAAAAAAAAAAAAAAAAAAAAAAAAAGAGAGAAAAGAAAAAAAAAAGAGTGCTAAAGCAGCCCTTTGCCTCTGAACAACCCGGACATGGCTGCCCAATTAGTCCGGCAGCATTCGGATCCTCCTTTCAGGCCCTGTGGCCCTTTGAGGACACAATAAGGCTCCAATGATAACCTGGCAACCTAGGTAGAAACTCAGCCAAGTGTGAGCGTTTGAAGCTGCAGCTTGGCTGCCATCGTGTCGGCGAAAAGAAAGAATTCAGGCACCATGTCATCCAGTACAAAGGATAAAAACAGATTCAACCGGAAATTCAATGTGGCACCACATATGGGATACATGAGTGCGGTTACACAACAGGCCACATATTTTTTTTGAACAGTCTCCTGCATGTGATGCCGAGGACATGTGTAACCATCATAACATCTCTAAGAATCTGTATTTAATTTGAGCTGGGGTGGTGGCAGGGATTGGAGATCTGAAGCCGCCACAGGTTTGTGGCAGATGGCTCTGTGTCAGCTATGACAAGCAGCCAGGCTCGGCTTCCTCTGCAGATTTTCTTTTCTCTCTGATCAGGTAAATATGGGCACACTCTGGAAACTTCCACAATTCTGCCTGAGGCTGCAAGTTTGTGACTTAGCCCCATCTGTCACAAATCTTCCCTTGGTTCTGCTGCGAGCAGAGACCTGAATTTACTGCCGAGCGCTGCCCAAGAAAACTCAGCCGTCTCACCCTACAAGGAAGCAGAAGAGAGAAGCGCACGAAGCCACATTAGATGCTGGGACACAAAAGGGACATCTCTCATGCAGGAAGGAGTTCAGCCCTGTGCTGAAATCCTCTGCAGCACCCAGAATTTCAAGAGGGGTGTAAGCAAGTTGGTCAGAGAACCCTTAAGCAGCATTATTTGGAAATGGGGTGAATTCAGCTTTTTTTTTTAAAGACAGGTAAAGACAGGTCAGCAGCCCCAGGTTATTTGCTCCTGGATGAGCACCATCAAACATCCGTCTGCTTTACTGGTGGTCCCACCACATGCACCAAGGACTGGACACCTGAGGGGACTGACCTGCCCCTCTCACCCTCAGACAACGCGGAACTACAAACCAGCAGCAGCAAGGGCCTAATTCTCCTGCTTGATCATCATCAGTCTCACTACTGGGCTTTATTTTAGAGTTACCTTGGAGTGAACAAATTCAACTCCATTTTTTGGGAAGTCTGCAAAAGTCTGGGCATTCATTTTTTTAAGGAATAATAATTCAGTCAACAGTTCCTAAGTATGGAGAGATCAAGAGAAGCAAAGTTTCACACAAAGTCAGATCTCCCCATGAAGAACAAGCAGCATAATAATAACATATCAGTAGCACTACAATATCTTTTATGAAATAATCAACTTGATTGTATCTTGTGTCCTAAGATCCTAAACTGAAGCAACTATCATCTATTCTGCCATCATTAGACAAAAGAATTAACCTTTAGAATTTCATAAGGACTGATCATCCATTCAGATCTATTATTTCAGGACTGTTGGAGTTCAAGAAGAAAGTGCTGATCAGGCATAAATTTTAAACATTTTTTTAAAAAATACTTTAACAAAATTAAGAATTAGAGACTATTATTCAGCACAAAACCTGAAATTGGCAGGCAAGACAGCAGAGTGATTTACAGAGCCAATTTTATGGGCCAGCTTTACTCTATGACTCAAATCCTTCCCTCTGTAAGTGAATACTGGGGAGAAATCAAGGTGGAAAGCAGGTTGTAGTAATTATTTTTGGAGCTCAACTTTCAAACTCCAAGCACCTTTTGGAAACCACTATCAAAAGAAAGCATTGGTTTACATGAATTGGGCACACTGTGAGGCCAAAGTCAGAGCTATACAATACTCCTTGGTAGAGTAATGGTATTTCCCTGAGTAAACTGGTTTGTTCTGCAGTTTCTCATGTTGGCGTTTTAAAACTCATTTCATTCTTTCTGTCTTTAAACAAAAATCATCAAATGTTGGATGCGAGGCTACACAAGGTAAGTTGGTGTGTACCTTGCACAGCTGGTTCAGAGCACACTGACAAACTACAACAGTAGGAAAACAGTTTCAAGCTTCCTTTCTCAAGGTAATTTGGATAAAAGATATTGAAAACCTAAGTTTTTCATGCTTTTTGCAACTTTTCTTTCAAAGTCAATCCTATTTCCTTTGATCAGTTTTCCACCTATCATTTTGCAGTGGCTGTGGTTCATCTGCCATTTTTAACTTACTTTCTAAAACTAAATTGGAAGCTATCTAATACTGTTACAATAAGAAGTTCAAAGTCCTGGTGTTTATGCTGAAAGATGGGTCCATAACTGTTATTTAATGAATGGGTTTTGTTTTTAATGCCTGCTTTGCAAATATCAAGCTACAGACCAACATCTTCAGAAAACTGAAATCTCCTAGATACAAACCCCCAAGGGCCAAGAGCAAGGAAAGCCATGGGAGAAGGTCGGGTGCAGATATATATATAGATATATATATATCTATATATATATATATAGATATATATATGCATACATACATATGCATACATACACATATATTATATCTATATATGAATGGCTGGATCCTAGAATAACCTAGCAGGCAATTCCTACAGCCTACCTATCAGCTCATTTCTTCCACAGTGATGATTCACATTAGCTAGCAGATCTCCCTCTACCATGGCTGCTTCCAGACCCATACGCTGCTTAAAGACCTAATGTTGTCCAAAATACTTAAACTGTGTCTCACAGTCCAGCAGGTCTTCCCACTTGTGCAAACCTCCTATGCTAGCTGGGTTTCACCTATATCAGACATACATATGGGAATGAAAAATGGCACGTCTAACCTGGATGTGACCCTGAACAACTTAATCCAAACTTGAAGTTAGATCCTACTTGGAAGCTGGCCCTGCTTTCAGCAAAGGCTAACCAGATGACCTCCAGACTTCCTTAATTACTCTATGATTTTATATTCTAAATAAGTAACCAAAGTTTTCTTTCACATTAAGAAATCCTTACATTACATACATTTTACTTAGGACCCCATGCCTAAGCACTGAGACAGAGATAGAAAAGCATGGACAAAGCATGCTGCACCCCAGAGTTCTTAGGCTACTATAACCTTTCCATTCAGGCTCTGAGAAGCAGATCTAGACCATCTCTGAAACCCCTTTAAATTATGCCTACTGGAAACTGAGCATCTTAAGGGGCAAACACAAGTTTTCCACTTGTTCTTCTAAGCTCCTTCTGACCAACACCTAATGCTAGGCAGGTAGAAGCACAGATTTGAAACAATGCCATCTTTTAAATCTGCAATCATGCTCCGCTGATGAACAGAAAGCCAGCAGGATGGATAGAAATACTTACACTATTTGCATATCCTATAAAGCTCTAAATTAACTTTATCAGCTCAGGACAAAAGATCTGGAGAACACTGTAAGCAAACATCTGTTCAATATACATTCACCATTAAAAAGTAAACAGTAGGTTTGGCTCCATAAGGAACAGGTTGAAAATTATCAGAGTGCAACACATAACATAAACTGATGGCATGGCCTAGAATACTCTGTAAAGCAACGATCACACCAGCACAAAACCAGCTCTCACGTATCAAACCAGCTTGAATGATTAGAGCTTAAACTTGGAATAGCATTCACATGGAGAGACTGAAAAGACCGGGATATTTTAAGTGTTTGACAAATGTTTATAAAATAATGAATGGTACAGAAAAGATGGATAGGGAGCTTCTGCTTCCAGGCAACTGACTCCAGAACAAGAAGACAGAAGATGCTCAATGCAACTGAAGGCGGGGAAACTCTGAGCTAATTGAAGGAAATGCTTTCATGATGTCTGCAAAAATGTGACCAATTGCTTTGGTATAGGAAGATGTGAAAGACAAGATCAGGAGTTTCCAAGAGCCTGAATATCAAATGGAGAACTTACGTACAGCTTATTAAGTTTTATGTACTTAATACTAAAAAGTTATGAAGGATGATAAAATCTCCAAGTTCAGGGTTAGGACCAATCTCTAATTCTAAAAGACCTAATTTTACCTGTGCCAGACTTCCCCCAAATATCACAAATATCAAAACCATGGTATTAAACATATGGAATGGTGATCCAGAGTGGCAGTTAGCATCTTTATCAAAAACCAATTTCTCCTGGAGTTTTTCAGGTGAATGGGTAAGGATAAAGGCAGAAGCATTGCTCCCACTCTTACATGGCCTGTACAAGAACTATGAATGGCTACTGCTCTTTGCAAAAGGGCTGAGTGGCCAACAGGACATCTGGCATTAAGCTCCACTGCATCCACATGTGTCCTTAGGCTGAAATTGTCTCCCGCTGCTTTCCTAGCTATGCCTTACTATTAAAGCTGCACCAGGAGCATTTCTCCTTTCTACATATTTTCCTGAAATACCAAAGATACTGCTTTATCTCAAATCAGAGCAAAAAGAGAGGAAAAAAAAAAAAAAAAAAGTTCTGTTAGAACTGCCCTATACAGCCGAATCTTGAGACTGGAAACAATTCAGATGTCTATGGTCTAATTGGGATCTTAATTTGATTTTACAGCAGTTCAATCCCTTTGAATTCAGCAGACTTCCTTCCACAGTGGTGTGAGAAAGAAAAAAATAATCATGCCATGTGTCTTTTCATAGGCAGGTGAGCTTCTGTAGTGTGATGGAAATGAGAAGATGAATGTCAGAAAGTGGGCCAAATTCTTTTCTCCTTTGAACAAGTATGAGTGAGAGTAGGATTTTTCTGTAGAAACTGAAGCTGACAGCATGTCAACCCGCACTCATTCAGCTGGGAGGGCTAGGAGAGATTATTTAAAGTTGTCAGCTCCTTCCATGCCTGGCTTTTGGCAACTCTTCTTGTCCGTTTCCACTGTATACTCTTTATACATGCTGTTTTAAATTAAGAAACTGAAGTGAGAGAACTGAAAGGTAAACTTAAAGAAAATAATGCAGAAACAAATGTTTTGCCCAATTTTTTTTTTTTTTTTTTGTAATTTTATATCTATTATATAGGGTGCTTGCAAACTGTGAGAGGTCCTACAATGCACTCCATGGGAAACTGATGCCCTGTTGTTCCTTGCTTAATTCTGGCATTTTGGCAGCTGCAATATCCAGAACAGGAGAGAAACATCTGATTCCATAAAACTGCAACAGAACAAATAATTGATAACAAATAAGGTTTGTTTTCCACTCATAGAATCATAGAACAGTTAGGGTTGGAAAGGACCTTAAGATCATCTAGTTCCAAACGCCCTGCCATGGGTAGGGACACCTTACACTAAACCATGCCACCCAAGGCTCTGTCCAACCCAGCCTTGAACACTGCCATCAACAGAGCATTCACAACTTCCCTGGGCAACCCATTCCAGTGCCTCACCACCCTTACCGTAAAGAATTTCTTCCTCACATCCAATCTAAACTTCCCCTGTTTAGGTTTGAAGCTGTTACTCCTTGTCCTCTCACTACAGTCCCTAATGAAGAGTCCCTCCCCAGCATTCCTATAGGCCCCCTTCAGATCTCAATCTTCTGCTAATAACTGGTAGAAGGCAACATCAAAATGCAAATTATCTAGCACTGGAACTGTGAGAATACATAGCATGAGTAATACATCATCTGGAAAGGTTTCATAGGTGCTCATATTATGGACATTTCTAAAAGTCTGCCAGCATGAATTTGCTCCATCAAAGTAGCTATTACTGTTTAATACCTTGGTCTGTGCATTTTCACAGGGATGTTCTCTGTGTCCGCCCCCCTGAAATGACTCTCCTGCCATTTACCTCCCTTTTGCCCCTAACTTTGTCAGCACAGTCACTGAAGATAACTGAAGGAATAAACTGCTTATTTAGACCACTGTCTAATTATTATGGATATCTTTAGTAATAAAACCCTAACAATACATAAAAGGATATGCCAAAGTACTTCTGATGATGATTACTTCCCAATCTATGAAGCAGAATCCCCAATCAGTAGAGAAAAGGACAATTTGCTTTTAAAGCATTTTGCTCTCAAGACTTCACAGATACTTTATGAACTTCAAGAAACAAGTATGTCAGGAAGATTTCTGAAAGAAAAGTAGCTAGTTTGTATGTACTACTGTACTGCAGATTCTTTTCTATTCTACCATAATGTATATATAATATTATACTGATCTAAAAAATGTGAAAATACAGTGGAAGTGCTGTGTGCTCTTGATGATTTCCTTCTTTTCAGCTTCCTAAGAAGCAATGTTGTTCTAACTATAATGACATTAACAGCATGTATCTGAGTGAGTGTCATTCTAGGAGGTTTTGCACAATTTCATTGCAAAAGGAAGACTTTGCGTACGTAGGTGTAGGTAAAAAAAAGACAACTCTAAGAGTATTCTCTGAGATGATCCAAAGCCTATTAAAGACAACAGGATCTTTTCTCTGGTGCTCACAGGTTCCGGATTAGGCCCTAATTTACTCATTTTAAAACGATCCCCCATTCAGTGTAACTGCTACCTGTTGCAGACGTTCATTTCAGATACTCAGGAACAGGGCTGCGCTGTCAATAGTGTACAAGGCCATACGAATGGGGCAAGATAAAAACCTCCAGCTTCTGCCTGCTAATCATCTCAAGGGTTTGTTTTTTTTTTAAAGGAGAAGAATCCTTCAAGCAAATCAACATTTTCCTCACAAGTCTCATGCACATATTTAAAACTCATACTACTTTATATTATCATTTGCTCCACCGTTATTTCCACTTCCAGTGCGCCTTGGCTGTTTCAGAGCTGGGGATCCACGTGTAGTGAGCAGATCCATGTGCACACAACTATTAGCTGAGCTTGAAGCATTGGGAAATGTCAAGGTAAACATTTAAGGACTGTTCTCCCTTTGAAGCCACCATGTATAACTATACAATATTATTGACTCAAGAAGTAATGCTGAACACTGGAAATGTTCAGTCAGCATTTTAAACTATTATGAGCTACCTTCTGAACCATTGCCAAGTTAATAGACAATGAAAGATAATGAGCTTGAAATTGGGTGTTAAATTGCATTTTTGGTTCTTTCTTTTTTTCCCCGAAGTTTAACTGTTTCCTGCAGGAACAACATCATCTTTGATGTATCATTATGTAAATGTCTATTTTTAGGTCACAAATAAATTCAGGCGTGGGCTAAACCCTTACTCCTCCTGCTCCATGTGTGTGGGAAGGGGTAGAGGACAATACACAGCAAGACCCAACCTTTCTGGTCTCCAGAGGGAGGAAGGTGGAGAGAGGAGGTTAGGTCTGTCAGCAGCATGAGCCTCCAAATTAAAGAAATTACTCTACATGCTCATTAACAGTGGGCCTGGACAGTGACATACAGGGAACACTAAAAAGACCACATTTGTATTGCATAGGCAATACAAGGAGTATTTCTATGCATTCCCAAAGCTTTAAGGACTTTCAGCTGAATTCAGGGTTTTTATAACCTGAAACACCTTCGTCATGTGAGGTAATGTGTCTCCAACCTGCTCATACTGTAAAAGTCATAAAATGCTGCAAATTTACCTATCAGCATGAAGAAAATTAATAGCAGTCATTTTTATAAAAGCAGCATCATATAATAATAGCTCTTCATTGCCAGAATTTACTGCTTCACCTGTGATTATTTTCTTTTTTTTTTTAATGTGTGACTCCTAGAAGTATAAATACACTACTTAAAAACGTGAAAAGTGAATCTAGCATTGAACAGTATCTCAAAAGTTGAATGGAGAGTCTGCTACTGAAACTGTACTTTCTTTTCATAAATAATTGCAAGGAATACGACATGATAAATACCAGTACATTATGCTTCCGACAAACATTCTTTTATGTTCAACATAAAAGCAAAGAGTTAGAATGACTGTAATTATGAAAATAATTCAAATAATTCCAAAAGGCAGAGAAATCTTACCTGATACCTTTTACCTGCATTTTTTGAGGATTGAAGATTAAATTAGGATAGGAAGGTGGGCTTATATTCATTAGTATAATTGTGGGATCTTTCTTTTATTTTCCTTTTAAACTAATGAGTTGCATTAATCCAGGTTCATTTTTATAAGCCTCTTGGGTGCAAATGTAAAGGACAGTCATTTTAGAAAACAATAAATTAAAAAAAAAGCATGTAGCATGCAATAAGTGCACGCATTTCATAAGACCTAGGTTAATACAACTGGCATCTATTTTAATTAATCCTTGTTAGTGTAACGACTAATATCCCTCCCTAGCATGTTTCCTTTAAACATTAGTATGTTAATTAAATGTTGTTTTTTTAAGGGCTTTTTTTTTTTCTTTGTACTTCAACATGGCATTATATCACCTAAAACTGTTCTGAACAACTACCTTATAAAGATGTTTCCTCACAATATCGGGTCTCTTGCAGAAATTCTGAAGCCTTTTAAAAAGCTGTTCAGGTGTAGAATACAGATATTCAGCTGCAGGAAAAACAGATACATTTTTAATGAAACAAAAACCTCAAAGCACACACTCGATATTAGTCACTTTACTAATTAAAAATGCATATTGCTCTGTGCCGCCTCGTGTTTTACATTATTTAAGCATGATTTTATAAGGTTACCTCAGCTCACAAGGATGTTTAATGCTAAATAAGACTGTGTAGTTGTGCTGTTTAGACATCTCCTTTGGGTGATTAAAATACATTATTCTAATGTAACACAATGCATATGTGATACATTTAGTGATGAGATTTTTCAAAGAACTGGTACAACATTAGTGCGTATCCTGTATTACAGTTGCATACTATTAAGTATTAAATTGTTTAAATAATTTGGTGTGATTTTCAGGCCTTGCTGGTTTGGTGCTTTTTTGTTGGTTTTTTTTTTTTTTTTTTGGGGTGTATCAAAAAAATCTGCAAACCATTGCAGCATCACTGACCTTTCAACAAAAATCTATCATTATGGGTTGTGTATGCTAACAATGAAGAATGCTATTTCAAAACTTGCCTTTGTGTTATCTTAAAAGAACAGATGGCAAATATAAACTTTGTCTAATGTATTAAAACACATAAAATTTTCCTTAACACTAACATGTTGGCTTGCCAAATAAACAATTGCTTTTGCACAAGTTTAGTCTCAAACTCTGTATTTTAGTATGAATCACGTTATTACATTTCAGCAAAAAGAATACGTAACAAAGCAGCTACCTGGAAAAATCTCTGGGTACACCAAGGCTTTGGGACACAGTGGATAACAGCCACAATATACAGCTTCAACCCTGAAGACCAGAAATAATAAATACATAAAAATAGACATTAGTGAGCCACAAGCTTATTTTAGTGCAAGAGCATTGAGGTTGACTACATATAGCAAGAGTGAAGTATTTTTTCTTCAGCTGCATAATCCTTCTAAATGCCAAAGTTGCTCTTTTTAAAGAAAATTTTATTGATCATATGAATTACACAGAACAGAACAGCGAGCATATGTTTTGTTCGCTGAATAAATCAAAGCGCAGCTCTGCATTTTTTTGTTTTTTAAATACTGTTTAACACATTTTATAATCAGCAGACAGACACATGTAACAACATGGTGAAGTATGGCCGGCTTTTCTTAATAATGTTGCAGAAAAACAAGGGCATACGTGCGCGTGTTTGGAGATATATGGATGTATACACAGATGCATGCCATCACCATTACCTGACAGAACAGATATTCTCCTCAGACTTTGAGACTCCAAAGGTTACAGTTAAATATAGCCTAGGAACAACTTACAGCATGCTTCAGGCTGGGATATTTTAGCTTATGCACATGCTTCAGATAATTTCCTTTATTTTTCAGGACATAAACTGTTGTATTTTCTAATAACTACTGATAAGATTCCTTTGCCAAAGCTTGCAATGCTTTGTACTTGTGTTTTTCAAGGAACAATTTACATATCTTCTGTAACATCAAATCCAAATATTTTATCTCTGCAACACAGTGGCACAAAGTTTTCTAGCAGAAAATCTGGAGAAAAGCTATCCTCTTCATGTCTGCATTTTAATAGCTGAACGGGTTAAGGCATCAACTTTTCAGTTTATTTTTTTTGCATAATGACCATTGATCTGACATAATGTCCCTCCAAAGATACAACTGTAATTTCTGTTGGCCAGAAATTACACAGTGAAATTCAAAACACTTCTTAAAATATGTTTATTTTATGAGAGTCTTTGAATTTCCTCCAACATGTTGACCATACGAGGGCTTTATTTTTAACTTCAGTTTCCCTATTTTAAAAAAATATCTGAAATCTTGTCAACATTCACCTTTTCTATTTTCAGTGACAATCCAAAAGGCTTTCGCCACCTTCATGTGCATATTGAGTTTGGTACTTTATTACAGGCATCCAGAAGGAACTCTGTTTCCTTTAGATCTGCTCAGTTTTAAACAGGAAAAAAAACCCCAAATTAAGAATAACATATTCAGATTTCATGCTAGAAAACTATGCATGAACAAACCTCAAAGATACACATTTCTCTGCAAATGCTCTTGCTAAGCAATGATTGCTGGTGGGTTTTTTTCATAAACTTTTAAAATTTGTATTTTTTTTAAATAACATATGTACTTCAGATTGCATTTTAAACATTAACAACAATTTCAAAGTGTACATCGTCTAGCACTATATTTTTTACCAAAGGGAAATGTTTCTGATGTGTGATTTAATTGATGATTTCAGTTCTTAAATATTGTGTCATATGTCAAAGCAAATAGATTTTTAAAGTTTTCTTCAATCTAGGAGAAAAAAAAGAGTGAAACTGTGGACATTTCAGTAATAGCTCAGATCACTAAGTTATGTTAAAATATTTGCTTTTTAGTCATATCGTCTGCATGGAAAAAAAAAAATAAAAAGAACAGCTCCCTAAACAAAACTGCAGGCCAAGATGCAATCTGAGTCACCATTTGAGTATGCAATTTTCCCTCACGAAAACCTCTATCAGGATTATGAATTAGTAAAATCAGAATCAGAATTTAATGCCTCTGTAGTTTGCTGGAGAAAAGTTAAAATTTGGAATTCTTTCATTTGCATAATCATTTCCTACCTTTCTGCAACAAAGTTTACATGCATTTTCCAACAGGTCCTTACTATGGTGTAGTAAGTACTACTATAATCCGTACACCCTTCAGATGCCAAGACCTATAAATCAAAGCAACCAGGGCAGAGCACACACAGACAGAGGCTTCAGTTTGAGGATGGGCAGGGAAGCTTTGCAATTTCCACACATTTCTGTCCTTTTCTAGAGAAGTATATCATATCATAACAATAATACAATTATTCTTCTTTTCAATTCTTAAGCACGACTAGTTAAATAATAAATAGAGTTCCAATTGATCTATTGTTAAAATGGCTAGTAAATGGCCTTTTTATTCCAATTAACAAATCATCTGCTAAATCTATGAATCTTAATATTCAGGTCTATTCACTTCAATTCATACAATTTATCTGCAAATAGTTGTTGGGCTTTTGATTCTAAATATAATTAGCTGATAATTTTGCTTGGCTGAATTACTTTTCTGGAGGGCCTGCAAAGGCTCTCAGCCGCATTATCTAGCAATAATGAATCTGATAGGTGAAATTTTTTACTGTAATGAGGATGAGACACAGTTGTGACACCTGAGTCTAGTAATAACAGAAGACTGCTAATTATCGACAGCACTTTTTTGTGTGATGCACAGAGAAAAAAAAATCCCTCATTATTAAAAAATAAAAAGTTACAATTATAAGTGACACTGGAGGAGAGTAAATAAAATGGAGTGATTAAAACATTGCTGCTTTAAGGGTGTTTTTAATTAAGTGGAAATGCTAATGTTGTCATACTTAGCAGATGGGATTAAAATTAGTTATTGTAAGTAACTCATATTTTATGTTATGGTTTCCACAGCATGTCTACAAGATCTAAGAAAGTGATACATTCCATAAGACATTTAAAAAATGAAATTCTCATAGTCTTTACAGCTCATAATAATGAACATCATGAATAAACTATTGAAAAAAAATCCTGCCAAGGCTTTTACCATAGTGACTTAACTCATATGGAATGTAACCATAATGTACTGGGCTGCTGGAATCGCACTGCTGGTCTGCCTTTGTCTTTTGCTGATTGTTGCATTTCTTATTTCCTTCACACTCAACAATAATAGAAGTTTGGTGTTTGGGCAGGCATCCAACATCAAGTGTGGTGTCAAGAAGGTACAGCTTTGGTGCAAGGAAAGATGATGACCACCCACCAAGGTGATGTTCTAAACGAAAGCACAAGATGCATCATGTAACTGCAGATAAAAACCTAATTGCACACTTTCTCCTACTTTATTTGTGTAAAATTTTCCATCTGCTACATCTAAAGATGTCTAAACTGTTAGTATCAAACCTGCATTCAGCTGCCAGCTGTGCACATTAAGGATTGCAAAACACTAAGCAAATGAGGCAGCATAAAACCGAGCAGTACTGGTCCATCTGCCCAGTACTAGTAAGGACCCCCATACCTGGTCCTTTTAAAGCACCACACTGCTGCTCAAATTGATAAGGAAAATACTTAATAACATGCTTTAAGAGCCTTGGTTTAGAAAGCTCAATTTGCATTTGCTATCATGACTTCTAAGTATCGGAATCTGCCTACTACTAGTACAAGTTAATGCTTTTCATCTCTCTTTCAAATGCTCTTTGAAGAACTTTTAATGAATGAAAATTA
>JAOEHX010014357.1:0-13068 GCA_025448015.1 Bolborhynchus lineola | reverse complement strand
AATTATGAGATAAATTCTTCCTTCACTAGTTTAGCTGAGGATGGAGATGGCTGCATGCTTGCAGGAGGCCACTCCACCAGGGAGCGGCTGTGGGAGCACAGCCATCCAGCAAAGCTGCTGTACTGCTGGGCACTGTCACCAGCGGGCATGGGAAGACTTCGGCTGCTAATGAAGAAGATCTTCTGTTCCTGTTCAGCTCAGGATATCATTACTTGGCTATTAGGTGCTGTGAAGTCTGCTATTCATTTCTCTCTTTCTTTCAAAACCCCAAGAGTACAGTCAGGCTGGACTATCCAGGCAGCAGAGGCTGTCACTCTCATGCCCATAGTTTAATTCTTGTTGGATTGTTAAGCCTTAAATGAAGTGATGCTCATAGCAGCTGTGTCACTTCTCCATTTGTGGGATTGGAGCTGGCTCCTTGGACTTGCTCACACTCTTTGCTGTAGAGCCCTGTGGAGCAAACCCACTGGTACTCATGCTGGTGCTTTCAGGATGGGACATCTGGAAGAAAGGAGGGGAGCACTAGGCTGGGAAAGGAAGAAACAATATGAAAAAAAAAACACAGATGGAGTGTACAGGAAATGCAGAAGACATGTTGGCAGGTGGGGTGGAAACGAGAAGACTGGATGGAGGAATGGTGAAAAAGCTGGAGCAAGTACAGTCAAGTATCCTGTTCTCATGAGACCCCACCAGGAGTACTGCATTCAGCTCTGGGTTCCCCAGCACAAGAAGGATGAGGACCTGTTGTAGTTAGTCCAAAGACCATGAAGATGTCCCAAGGGCTGGAGCACCTGTCTCCTACAGAGACAGGCTGAGAGAGCTGGTCTTGCTCAGCCTGGAGAAGAGAAGGCTCTGGGAAGACCTCAGAGCAGCCTTTCAGAACCTAAATGGGCAGACAAGAAAGCTGGAGAGGGGCTTTTTACAAGGACATGTAGGGATAGGAAAAGGGGGAATGGCATCAAACTGAAAGAGGGGAGATTTAGATTAGACATTAGGAAGAAGTTCTTCACTGCGAGGGTGGTGAGGCACTGGCACAGGCTGCCCAGAGAAGCTGTGGCTGCCCTATCCCTGGAAATATTCAGGGACAGGTTGGAAGGGGCCTGGAGCAACGTGGTCTAGTAGAAGGTCTCCCTGCCCACAGCTGGGGTATTTGAACCATATTTAAGGTCCCTTGCAACCCATTTTATGATAAGTTTTGAGGGTCATCTGAGTCTATTTCAGAGCTCAAGGGATGGAAGTTGAAAGGGGAGTGAGGAGGGTTGGGACGGCTGGAAGACAGCAGGTTGATTGAGGCCTGTATCAGCATTACAGTAAAGATAGAAAGATGCTGCTTCTTGGTATGGGGCTCAGATGTCTGTGTCAGCCTTCCAAACATGCACATTGCTCTGCTGCTATCTTTATCAAGCTGAAATTTGATGTACTATAAACCTACACTGAAAGTGTAGCTTATATCCTAGGATAGAGGAGTACCAATGACAAAAAAGTGTCTTAAACCTCTAATGACACTTGCACTACGTGCATGAAGATCAAAGATGAGATAGACACAACTGCTACTCATAACGAGTAACTTCTAGTTATCACTGGGATATGTGCCAGCCTGAACTACTTAACTACTGACAAAGTCCAAACTAGACAGTCATGGAGCTACTTGCTCTCTTCCCCAGGGGAAGAACTGCCCTTGAAGCATACTTGCCCAAAGCCCTAACTTGTATCTCTTGATTCCTGCAGAGCCTAAACTCAAGCTTTAGCACCACTGAAAATTAAACATTTCTTAACTTCTTATTGGATATTTGCTGTTTACTTCAAACCAGCAAGCTACTGAAAAACTGGGTTTTCCAAAAAGAAAAAGAATGATTACTGCATTATGAAATATGTTGTGCACTTTTTCTCTTAGCAATGACCGTAAAGGTGACATTTATAATACTGAGGGAATTTGGTCCCATAATTGGAGGGAGAGGAAACACAGTGCCCATAATTTATAAAAAAAAAAAAAAAAAAAATAAAAAAAAATCTGTAAAACATCTCTTAAATAGATTTTTCAGTAAAGCATGTGCAACAGGTTTTATTGGTACTTGTTAGCAATGACCTGCATATGTCATTTGTATGAATATGGCCCTATCAAATACATGGTGATGAAACACATTTCACCATGTTGCCCTTTATATAGAATCTATTTATACTTGAGGATGAATGAGTTGACAAGACAAGAGGTACAGCATATAGATTTGATATACTGGCATAAATTTAAGATGATCTACATTATTCATAAGTACTGAAGCCACAAATGAGATATGTAACAAGATCCAAAATGAGTGTCAATAGAATCTGTTCCCGCAGTGCACCATCATATATTCCTATCTGTCACACATTCCTTAGAAATTTCTCCTTCTAAGAAATCTGGCGCATTCAGTCTGGAAAGCAACATTGCCTTGGGATCTGTGATAAGACTTGCCTAGAAGAAGAGGCTTTCAGAAACTGTCTAAAAAGAAGTGGACAGGAAACACAAAGAATTTCCTGCTACCAAACTATTATCTTTTCTTCCAATCCTGTTGTGCCACAGTTGGGGACCCAAAACTTATTTGGATCAGATCAATTTCTTGGTGTCTTAAAAACTGCAAAACCAAATCTAAACCAGTTGAAATACCACCAGTCCAGCAGGCAGCAGATACAACAGAACTGATAAATACACTAATCCCAAGTCCATTTTTATGGACTGAAGAAATGGATGCCTAGTCCACCTTTTGGAAATCCCATATGAACTAAAACATCATGTATTTTGAAAGTTTACACATTATTAACATACATTTTAAAAAAATCTGATTTACTACAAGTGCACCCAGTATAGGATTTGACTATTCTCTTTATTGCCAAAGTATCTCAGGCACAAAGCTGTGTGTATTCAGAATAAAACCTACTTCTTTTTCAGATGGGTGAAACTGTTTACAGAATGGTTATCAGAAAGCAAGAAACGGAAAGAGTGTGCAAAAGAGTGGTATAAAAATATTAAAGATTAATGACCACTTTCGTGCCAGATACAAACCAGAAGTCTCCACAGAAGTCCTTAACTTTGTGTTTGAAAGGGAACTAAGTGTTTTCACCTGCTAAAATCTCAGTCTGGATTTCAGATGAGTGACCCTGACCTGAGAGATTCTGTTTCCTATCTGAACCATCCACTCACTCACACCTATGTCTCTATTTAAATAAATACAGAAGTGTTACTGAAACACAAGTCATAAATAAGGTTTTGTACTGCCAAGCAAAATCATAGATGCTTACTGCTTTTAATAATTTTAATTTTACAACATATTTATGTTATTTAGTTTTATAACTATGAAAATTTCAAACATGTTCTTTTCACTAATATAATATGTACATGAAAATTACTTCTGGAAATATCTACTTTGTGCTAACTTTTCAGTAAAGCAAAAAAAAAGGAAAGGTACCTGGAATTTCACTGAAAGCCTCTCCAAGGACGGACACAAGAAAAGGTAGATCTTTTTCTTTCAGTTTCAGCAGGACTTCAAAGAAAGTTTCAGGACCTTTGTCATGTTCCCTTAAAATAAACAGAATTATAACAGCATCATTTATATTTACTTGTGGAACTGTTTGTTTTTTTTTGTTTGTTTTTGTTTATCAGAACAGTATTTCTCTTGAATAGTACTTCTGGGGAATAAACATCTTCAGCAGTTTCCCTCCTTGCTTCATTTAATGGTTAAACATTTTCCTCAGTGCAGCTTTTGGGGTCAAAACTCAGTTTAATCAGATTCTTATCTCTCTTCCCTGTCTTCAAATGATGCCTTTAACTCTTCAAATTACCATACCTGAAAGTGAGAGGAACTGAGTAATATCTTACCCAGCTGAAGGCAAAAATATTATTAAAAAATGGTAGGGTAGGAAAAAACACAGTATTTTTTTTTTGTTTTGTTTTCTGTCCAAAAGTATGCATACAATCTCCATTTCAAGAGGAATAGGTGACTCAAAAAACTTTTACTGAAACGATAGGATTTCCCAAAATGGAATTCTATGAAACCATGCTATATTCATGAAAAGCTTCTGATCCATTTCGATAAAAAAGAAAGGAATAACACAAGGCATCTTCTACCTTTAGACTTTTAAGGAGTTAACTGGAAGTTAAAACAAAAAATGCTCATAATTTCAGCTGAAGATAATATTAAAGGTTTGAATGAATATGACACTCAATGCCTTGAAACACAAGGCTGGTTATCAAAAAAGTAAATAAAACGTCAGTTTGTTAATCTATCTTCTAGCACAGAATGAATGGTTCAAAAGGTACCATAGATTATCTAAAGTTCTCAAATTTGCTAAGTTATATTTAAAATGAAATAATGCTCCCACTCTAAGGTGAACATTATATCTTGCACTTAATTACTCTGCTTTAAATTACTGTATTTCAGACAGATGTGCACCATATGTCTTTAAAATATTTTGGTTTTATTTATTATTTAGAAAATTCCACTGTTTTCCCTCCTGTATTAATGGAAAATCTATAGCTCAGCTGCCCTGGTGTCTTTATTCACAGGCTTATCTTGTAGAATGAATCTGTAGGTTTGCCACACTGTTATATGAAAGATAATAATTATATAATTCAGGAAATCTGAAGCCAAATGACATCTGCAGCTCTACATGTGTTAATTTCTCATTCAGTCAATAGTTTTGGTTTAGGGAATTAAAACAAATTAATCTTATAATTAATGTGACTTCTCTAGGCTGAAAAATCTTCAAGAACTGAGGAGTTTTCAGAATTAGTTGCATTTTCTTAAAATAAAGGCAGACAATAATTACTTTAAGAAGTCCTCCATCTTCCAGATTTGTTTTGTTCCCAATAATAAGGAGGAATGCAACTGCATAAGCTTCATAATTTGTTTCACATCTGTGAACCAGGAGTTTTCATGGCAGTTCCAGCAACAGAAGTGGATACAAGCACTGGCTTGGAGAGAGAATTTCTTCCAGTTGCAAAGATTTCAGGACTGCCTACTAGTGTGCTTGCATCCTCATGCTTAAAATAGCCACCTGTTTTGGTAGGTAAGTAAAGGGCAAAAATGCGTTGTCTGTATTTTAGTTGCCTCCAAATACCCAGCTGAAAGAGGAAAAATGGGATTATAACAGAAGACTCAGACTTGGCTAGAAGAAAACATCTCTACCAGAAATGTGAAAGTTTGCAAGGAAAATAGCTTTGATGCTGGGAGGCAGTGTAATTCATGATAATGTGATAACATTTCCTGTTAACCCCAGATTCCCCAAGGCAGGCTTTTGTGGGTGCTTCAGAAGTGATCCTGATGAGCCCCCATCCTGTATCTGATGCTGAGTGATGCTCAGCTAATCTTGAGATGGACTAAAACATTCCCATACACAGAGGAGGCAGCCTTGACAGACTGAGCTGTGATGCTTACAGAGCTTTCCAAGCACTTCACAGCCCTACCATCAACTCTGCAGTCACAAAAAGTACTTCCAGCATAGGATATGCTTTCCCTCTCACTTTCCAGAAGAGACCAGGGGTCCCAGAGGCAGCCAAAAGTGGAGGATGCTGTTGGAGCCACATTGTCAAGGAGCTGGCAAGAGAATATGGAGCCTTACAGCTCACTGAAGCCACATAAGCTGCACATATTTAGGAAAACTGATAGGAATTGGAAGTTGTAGCTTTGTTTAATAGGTGGGGAAGAACAGAAGGAAAATTTGGCACCCAGAAGGAATGCTGAAAGGGGAAACATTTCCTCTGCTGGAACTGGAGCCTCTCTTACGGGTTTTCTGCTGTAGGTGATCCTCCTTCCATACCCCCTTTTAAAATATCTTGCTTTTATGTGATACCCACGGATTTCAACGACACATTTTGTGAATCTTGTAGCTTTTCTATTTGGGAGGTCATCTTATTCAATTTCCCAGCCTCCATTACTTTTCAACACCATAACCATTTTATTTTCGGTTAAGGCCTACAGAAAGGTTCTAGCATGTGCACCTACAGACTGCAGTATATTATTATTATTGCAAGTTAGTAAAGTATAGCTGCTCCTGGGAGAAAGCAATAAATAGTACAAGATCACCTCTTTACTGCATCAAAAAGAAGAGAGCTCTGTTTCTTGGCTGACATGGAGAAAATCATATACAATCCAGTCTGCCTTACTCAGCAACAACTGCTGAACACACCAGATTGCCATAGTAGTGATTGTGGAAAAAGATGAACACAATATGGAATGTCTGTTCTGTAAAGATCTGCTCAAAATGATGTGCACTTTTGGCTACATCTGTTGCATTTTCGAGCTTTATTAAACAATATTAATTATATATTCCCTTAATATTATATTCCCTTAAGGAGAACTGAAAAACTGTATAAAAGCCTGATAGTAAAATGAAAACTTTTAAGATAGTATGGGAAAAAATCAAGCTAATGTGCTTCCAGGATCTGGCTTTGTTGTTTACTTTAGGTATTTGAAATGCTCTTGTATTTTCATTTGATTTGATATGCATCTGGCAATGGAAAAATAAGAACTGAGCATGGTCTGAAGATGCTTTAAATTTCATTGTAAGAACACGGAAACATCAGAATGACCAAACTCCATCTGTAAGTGCTACAAAACAGACACAGGCACCACACCTATACTTGGATTTGAGAGCACTGTCACTGGAGACATTTAATCTCCATGTTTCCATACTGCACACTCAATTGTCTTACCCAGTTGTGTTTTTTTTTTTTTTTTTTTTTTAGTCTAAAACATTTTAATAGAGGCATTTCAAGTCTCTCTTAAGAACTGGATGAGCCTTAGTGGTCTGGTTATGGGAATGTGGCCCAGAGTTCAGCCTGATTTAGTGACTTATCTTTTTAATCGAAAATAAAACTTTCAAGACTGTCCTTGCAATGAGGAATGAGAAGGTGGTGGGATCAGCAGCACCAGCTCTGAGCCTCCATTATTTCTGCCTCAGATTTTCTGTTTATAAAATGGGTGTGAGAGTATTATTTTTTCACCACAGAAGGATGCTGTCAGGATTAATTGATGACTTGACATCCCTCTTTTCAGCCTAAACTGATTAAAAAAGGCAACTTCATAGCACTAGGATGATGCTCCTCTATAGATAAATGGCAACAGTCTTCAAAATACTCTTTTTTTTCAGGCTGAGCCCTCCAGCCTTATCCTATGCTGGAAGTGGAAAGAATATGCACAGAGACCAGCCAAACTTGAGTTATTCTCTGTATACCCACATCCCTGACCAGTGATGGGAAACATTAAAATTATTAAAAAAAAAAAAAAAAAAAGAAGAAGAAGAATTATTTGGCCCTTTACATTATTTTCTGCATGTTCATCTCTTGAATTTGACTGAAATTTAGTAAGTGACCCATATGGTCTTCTGTGACTGAAGTTTAACTTTTCAAGTATACGGAAAGTTATCCTACATGGTGATAATCACAGTTATTTAGGATCTGGAGGAAGACGCATCAGCTATGCAATTAGAAAGTAGGAGAGTTCTGGAAAAGAGACAGGACTTGCTCAAAGGGGAAAATAAATGCAGTCTATTAAAAAATATAAAAAGTTGCAGTTTATGCAAGTTAATCAGTAATGTAGAAGTGTTACACAAGGGGAGAAGGTCTTCTTATTTGGGAAAATACTGTGTAAAGGGTACACGATGACTGCCATAGCAACGGCTGTGTCATGCCATCTCAAGGTATTTTGAAAGGGTTACAAATAAGCTCAGCTCAAAGCAGTATTAAAAAGGTTGATTGTAATCTTCTTAGGACATTTAGCATGGGACATTTTCAGTGGTAGAGAATTCCAAATTGTGAGGGCATGCAATAATATTTCACTTTTTGTGGTGCCTTAAATCCAAGCAATTCGTAATGGGTACATCTCCTTTGGTTTCCCATTTCATAAAATCACCTGAATGTCATATGGGCAATGGTGACAAATGGTAGCGCTAAAATAAGCACAAAACCTCTGTAAGTTAAAGTGGCATTTTCTATTTACTTATTTTTTTTATCTTTTAGGATATATAGTAAGATCTAAAGGACAGATTTCTGCCTACATGCAATTATTGCTAGAAAATGATTGATAAACTAGGCCACTGAAGTATCAGTCATTATTTGTGAAGCTGGCAGCAGTCATAGAGACAGAGGACCAGCGAGCCAAGAGCCACCAAGGATGGGAAGGAAGGGATGAGAGACATCAGCCAGAGAAAGCGCACAGAAGGCATGAGGGGCAGCAACATGGCTGGGGAAGTCTGCAAGCACAGAACCAATAATTAATATTGATGGAAATGTAGTTTCTAAGATACAGACCTTACTGTGGATGACAGTGGTCCTTCAGTTTTTAGGAACGTGAAATAGTGAGGAGCAAGTGTGACAGCAAACAGGGCAGATGAGAAACCATGAAAAGAAAAAAACTCAAATATTCAAGTTGAAAACTTGAAAAAATGATGACATATTCAAACTCAGGAGGGGGCAGGAAGATAAATACCATGTAAATAGAAGAGAAGAAAAAGGCACAGGCTTGGGAAAAAAGGAAATAATACAGAAAAAATCAGACTTGAACACAGCTGCATAGAGCAGTTGAGAGTGCTATCAGAGGTACAGAAGAGGTCAGGAAAAAAAACAGTAAAGATATAAATTGGGAAGCAAAAGTAAAACTGCATGATTATTAAAGGAGGAGAACCAAAGAAAAGAAAACAGAGAGTAAAGGCATGCAGCAGCATTAGCAGGGAAGTACAGTGAAGAGAGGATGGAGAAGCACCATGCAGGAAAAGGTAGAAAATAGGTAAAAACCCTTGTAAAAGTTAACATTTTTGAAAGAATGAAGGTGAAGAAAAGCATGAGCATTCTTGGCTGCTGAGAGCGGGCTGTGAGGCGAGCTGAACTTTTTTCAAACCCAGAGCCAGAAGCTGGAAGGTGCCTTTACCCCAGTATCATTCTTTGTTTGGGTGAATGGGAAGAACAGTAAAGAATGGGAACTTGAGGTTCTTTAATGTTTTGACTGATATGGTACAGACTTGGGGAGGGCGATGAAGGATGCCACAGGCTGATAAGAGGACTCATTACATCAGCCTTCTGTTGACCCTGTATCTATCCAGGGCATCCTCAAGAAGCGAGCAGCAAAACATTGATAAGTGGTGCAGTCTTTGCATTCACACTCTGCTGAGCTAAAAATGGGGCTTCGTTTCATGTCAAACCTAACCTAAAGAACAATATCAGGGATTATTTTCACTGCATTATAATATTTACTTTATTACACTTCCATACTTTACATTAAATCTTGAGCTCAGAAAAATTTGAATATATTTTAAGGTTTATTATAATCTAATAATGTTAGAAAGTGGCAGTATAGTCACAAAAAAAAATAAGCTTGGCCTTCAAAACAGAGAATTGCAGAATTCTGGTCTTTTCCCAACACTGATTTCTCAGGAGACAGCTCTGCCCAGGTTTCCCCATCTGTAAGATACAGTCTTATAGGAGCTTTCATTTACAAAAATGTGGTGAGGATCAGAGTCAGGAAATACTTCAGTAGTATAATATTCTTCTTGAAGTAAGAGGACTTATGTTGCAAGCCAATTCAAGATACCCAAATGAATATTCAATATATCAAAATGAATACCACATTCTAGCAATTATTTTCATTCAAATTACTTTAATACACATTTCTATATTAAGATTGGGAAAAAATAAAAAGGGACAAAAAAATTTAAAATTCTAATACAAAATTCCTGGTAACAATGCTCATTTTAACTGCAAAAGAGCTATTGGAAAAGAAACAGGAGAAAAAAATAACTATGAAAATGCAAACATGAAGGAAAAGTTAATTGCTTTCCATCTTTTCAATTTATCATAACATTTTCCCATCTTTTCACCTTTCCAATAAGAGGAAAAGGTAGAGTGTAAATATGTAGTTAACTCCAATGAGTTTTCTTCTTCGGCTTTTATGCTTACAAAATGTCTTTGCTGTAATTGTGCCTCTAACACTGTCTGCCATCATCAGCATCAAAAGTTACCACACTATCTAATATTCCCTCAGTTAACAGAAAATGGAGTCAAGTAGAAGAAAATGCTTTTGCATAAATGTCACCGAAAGAAAGGACCATACAGAACAATTTTTAGCTAGCAATTTGGAGGTTCTACAACCAAAAAAGGTCCTGGTCCTTGCAAAACACCTCTGCAAACCAAGGAATTAAAAACTGGTACTAAAGAGGCACAAAGCAGCCAAACAATACTGGCAAATACAGTGTTTTATTTTCTATTATAGCCTGTGAAGTATTTACAGTGAGGAATATATTTTACCTTCTGATTTTTGAAATTGCTGTCCTGAGAAAAATGGGTGACATTTTGCTTTACTCTGGAAAAGCATTTTCTTCTATCTTGTGTTATCTGTAATCTAGATTCATTAAAAAAAAAAAAGAAAAAAGAACCTTGAGAGTTTATTGTTTAGATTCTTCTTCTCCCCTCACAATTCACGAAGTAAAAACTCAAAATAAAATATTGTGCATTCTCTAACCAAAGAAACCTCAGGATCAGCATCAGTCATTGAGTCTCCTGCTTATTTCTTACAGGGAGATCAGCCTTCGGAGACAAACACTGGTGTTTGGTCTCAGTAAAAATCAATGCACTTTCATTCAAATACCTTTTCATTTCTTTAACTTGGTGAACCTAGGTTTTCAGAAGTATAGGATTCAGATAAAAAGACATCTTAGTCAATTTTGCAACATAACCTGATAACTGCTATGGACTGCCCCAAATAAAAAGAAATAAAAAAAAAAAAAAAAAAGACAGAAAAATTAACTTCCTTTTGTGTTCAAAAGGTAACATAACAAACTGCTTCCTGTTGTCAGGAGGAGAGATAAAATAATCTGACTGACCGTGACAGCCCTGATAACCATACGGTATCTGTTATTGTGATTCAACATACTATAAAAAGCTTCATGTTATGATAATAGTAGACAGGTATGAATATGACAATAAGTGGGTAAGAATCTATTCAGTTGGTTCCTTGGAAGAACAGAAAATGAACAAAATACAAAATATTGTGTAAAAACGACATTACTACACATTTGCCTGGGACTGGCAATCTCACCATAAAAGATCCTGTGGCCTCTCTGTGATTTTCATGGTGGACTCTCATCATCAAACCACAATCACTTAATACTGCACCAAATACCCCGCCTGGGGCAGAAAGTAACCCCTCATCCCTACTGAGTAATATCCTGAGAAGAATTAGCTCAGGTATCTATGTTAACTCATCCTTTTTCAATCTGTGAAGCTGCCAGCTCCAAGCATGTAGCTCCTAAGCAGGAAAATTCTTGGCACCAAGACCAAGGCTTGAAACTCATTATTCAACAAGATTAAAGTAACTACAAATACCCCTGCTTCCAGAATGAGGAATCAACTTATTTCATTGAGTCAGGGTTTGCACAAAGGCAACTGAGGAAAAGCAGAGATTAGAGGACAAAGGGAGGGAAAAAAAGGGTGAAAACAGAGAGAAAAGGAGAGCAGGGAGAAGAAGGGAAAGGCAGAGGAGAGTTGCAGTGCAGTAAGAAGAGGAAACTAATTATTAAGAGCTTTGAAGGAAGAAACATAACCCATCCTAGTACTAGTGAAAATAAGGAGGACTATTAGATCAAATATAGATAGAAATATTTTTATCTCTTGGAGGATATTCACATACTTTGGTCTAAGGTATCATGAATTAGAAATGGGGCTGGTGGCACCATCTGCTAAAATTTGCCTGAGACTTCTTACAAAACCTCTGCTGTCCCTGTTTATGATGTTTCCCAAGACTGAGGTTAGCTTGGACTATATAACCTAGAAAAATTCTGCCAAAAGTTTCCAAGAGCATCCAAAGAACAAGTTTTGAGAAAAACCAAACCAGAACACAACAAACAAGCCACTATCTAGTAAAACTGCAAACCTTATCTTTGCCAAGCCCAAAGACTGCTGGTAAACGGTATCACATTAGCTGGCAATCAGTCACTAGTGGTGAATAATACCCTCATGGTTTAGTGTTAGGGCCAGTGTTGTTTAATTTCTTCACTGATTATCTGGATGAGCGGATTGAGTGCACCCTCAGTAAATGTGCAGACAACACCAAGTTGGGTGTGAGTGTTGATCTGTAGAAGGACAGAGAGGCTCTGCAGAGGGATCTGGACAGGCTGGATTGGTGGGCTCTGGCCAATGGTATGAGGTTCAGCAAGGCAAAGTGCTAGTTCCTGCATTTGGGCCACAACAACCCCATGAAATGTTACAGGCCTGGAACAGAGTGGCTGGAAAGCTGCTTCATAGAAAAGGACCTGGGGGTGCTGACTGACGGCTGCTGAACATGACCCAGTTTGAACATGAGCCAGCTTGTGCCCAGGTAGCCAAGAAGGTCAATAGCATCCTGGCCTGTATCAGAAATAGTGCAGCCAGTAGGAGCAGGGCAGTAATCATCCCCTGTACTGGGCACTTGTGAGGCTGCACCTCGAATCCTGTGTTCAGTTCTGGGCTCCTCATTACAAGAAAGACACTGAGATGCTGGAGCAGGTTCAGAAAAGGGCAATGAAGCTGGTGAAGGGTCTGGAGAACAAGTGTGATGAGGAAACGCTGAGGGAACTGGGGCAGGGTGTAGTCTGGAGAAGAGAAGGGTCGGGGGGGACCTTATTGCTCCATACAACTACTTGAAAGGAGGTAGTAGTGAGGTGCGGGTCGGTCTCTTCTCCCAGGTAAGAAGTGATAGGACAGGAGGTAACAACCTCAAAGCTACTTCAGGGGAGGTTTAGATTGGATATTGGGAAGAATTTCTTCACAGAGAGGATGATCAGGTGTTAGAACAGGCTTCCCAGGACAGTGGTGGAATCACCACCCCTGGAAGTGTTCAAGAACTGTGTAGATGAGGCCCTCAGTGATATGGCTTAGTGGTGGTCTTGGCAGTCCTGAGGTAATAGTTGGACTTGATGATCTTAAAGGTCTTTTCCAATCTAGTTGATTCCATGATTCTATGTATTAAATTTCAAATAAGCATCTGCTTTAAGTATTGGAACCTTTTTTGGTTTAGAGTAAGAACTGAATATTTGGATGTGTTTGAGTCAAAGACATGCTGGAAG
>JAOEHX010014355.1:0-31959 GCA_025448015.1 Bolborhynchus lineola | reverse complement strand
CGCTGGCAGTGTTCAAGGCCAGGTTGGACAGAGCCTTGGGTGGCATGGTTTAGTGGGAGGTGTCCCTGCTCATGGCATGGGGGTTGGAACTACTAGATGATTTTAAGGTCCTTTCCAACCCTAACTATGCTATGATTCTATAATTCCACCCCTCCTGCTATGAGTGGGGATGCCTCACCCTAGACCATGTTGCCAAAGGCTCAGTCCAACCTGGCCTTGAACTCTGCCAGGGATGGCACATTTACCACTTTTTTAGGCAACCTGTTTTATGGTGAACAGTGCTACTTTTTTTTTATGTAGACCAGATTTTGAGTTGGCAGTGTCTATGAAGTTCAAAATGACTTTTTCTATCTTGGAAGATATTTTTATTATCCGTGTGCTAGGAAAGCATATGCTGGTGAGCAAACTGAAAAAATGTGGTGGGGTATGTGAGATTTCCTTGGCTTAAGTATTACTGAATGTGAAGGCTGATGGCAGTAAGTGCCATAGGAACTTAAGTCAATGCGAAATTTCGATATCTGTTTTGCAGAATTTCAAGAATCAATTATTATGGAAAACGTGTCTCTCATGTACAAATAATTGTGTTGCTTAGATCTATAGTGGTTATGTTACTGGGGTAGAATGATTTAATTATGCGTGTTCTTCCTGTCCAGAGGTGAAAAGCTTTAAAATCTTTGAACTCGTGCTCAAAATTTTTGTGATGGGAGAGAACTTTTTTAATATCTTCTGTTTTCTGCCAGTCTTTTTCAAGAGGGTCCAGGAAATGGTTTTAGTGAGCAGCTGGTCAGTAATGGTAAGGTGTAGTGTTAGTGTTTGGCTTTCTGTGCATGAGAAGGTGACTGGCTTTGCTGTTTGTTGTCATTTCTTATTTAAAAGAAGAAAAGCAGTATCCCAAGCAGAGAAATGAGCACTGCCTGATATAAGAAGATTTCTGTATTTGTTAGTGTTGGCTTATAAAAGCAGTTGGTTTTGGCAGAATTGAAGTACATGTATATATAAAAATAGAAAATGTCAAGACTGTGAAATTAAGGAATGTCAGGATAAATATTCCTTGTAGATTACTTATTCCTTTGTCTTGTTTTTCTGCAGTATAGTAATCTAGAAATATATGATGGAAACTTAGCAGTGTTACAAGATGTTTCTTTCATTCCATGGCCAATGTAGAATTCATAGGATCACAGAATGTTTTGGGTTGGAAGGGACCTGAAAGATCTTGTAGTTCCAACCCCTTGCATGGGCAAGGACACCTTCCACTCGACCAGGGTGCTGAAAGTCCTGTCTGTTCAAAGTTCCCCTTTAGGTACCAGAAGCTACTCTGGGGTCTCTCTGGAGCATTCTGGCATCCAGGCTGTACAACCCCAATTCTCAAAAATACAATAGAACTACTTAATCTCTAGGATCCCAGCTTTATCTTTTTTTACAAGAGTTAAAGGTCTAGAGTGACAAAAGTACACAAAGCACTTTCTCATCGTCTAGGTTGTTAAATTCTATGTCTGCATCTACTAGAATTTAAGTGATGCTGAATAAGGCACTTCAGGCAGTCCTGTTAGGGTCAGTCACAGTTATGTAGTGCTTTCCCCACCTCATGCTCTCTGGTCTTGCAGTTTCATAGCCCCACTTACTAAGTGTCTTGTGAGCCAAGACACCATTAGTGGCTCTGTTACACAAGTGTGCAAGTGGCATTCAGGATAATTTTCATCCAAGTGGCACAAAGTAAGATAGAAAGTGAAACTGTTTATCCCATACTGATAAAACTCAAGATGAGCAGTGCCAGCTGACCTTTCTATTGCTGACAACTTTATCTTCTGGTTATTTGTGATCATTTTAATACTGTGTTTGTGAAGTTAATGCATGAATATGGTGTTTGAAACTTTCCTGTTTAGAAAAGTGGAAGTGTTTGTCTTGTTTGTATTTTTTGGTGAAGCACATACATGTATTCACACACTTATTAATGCTGTCCTGTGAAGTTTAGAAGAGTCTTCTGCTTTATAGGATATCATATTACCATATATGATAGTTTTCTACTAATGAAATACAGTAGTTTTCTCTGCTAGCTTAGTATCAGTGCTCCTTTTCCCCCATCTGAAACCTGTGAAAAATGCAGTCTGTGGAAGACAGACTGGGAGCTCAAATATAACAAAAAAATGCTGCTCAGATCCAGCCTACTGGGTTTTTTCAGGGATATACTTTAAATACTATAAATCAAATATGATGCATGCTGATTGTCTGTTCTTGAATTGCTGCAAAAACCTGACCTTCTTTAAAGACATCCAGGCTCCATTAAAAGTTATAATTTTCCTCCTTCTGTACTTGCTACATGAGAGTGATAAGGCAGTAGAAATATGTATAAGAAATTATGTCCTTAGAAATTTAATTTAAGAACTTGCATGATTTACTTAGAAGACTCACACAATCTTTGTCTTCCTGGTAATACGATCCAGCTTTCTTGACTCAGTCTGGAGCAAACATTTCCTGAATAGATAATATGTTTCTTCTTTATTTCATGTTAGATCTATGTGGTTTCATACTGATAGACTTTTATGGGTTTCAAAATTAATGGAAATGAGATATTACCCATGTCAGTTCCTTTTTGTACCTTCGGTATTGTACAAATATAGAAGATGCTTGTACTGGTAAAACTGCCATAAATTCCCAGTGGGTGATTGCCAGCATTTACTGTGACTGAATGGCATGTTTACATCTGAAAGCTTTCTAAGTATATCCTAGGCAAGTGCTTGGACTTCCATAAGAGTTTAGTCCTTTCTTAGGTTGAATATTTTTTATATTTGAAGTATGGTTGAAAATATCTTTGGTGCTTAGCAGTAAAATACCCTTTATTGAACAGCAAAGAGAAATTGTAGGCTAAAGTGTACTGAAACGACTACAAATTTCTATAGTTGAATGGAATTATATACTGTGTTGAATGACAGTGCAGCCCAAGAATGTTGTTACAATTAAGCTTTCCTGTGGCCTAGATGTTCAGTCATCTGAATGCTAATCCTGGAGTACGCTCCAGCAATGCTTCATGTTCAGTGGGTGAGATTGCTTTGTTATATACATGAGGAAATAAAAGAAGTCTTGCCCTTTCTGGACATTTTAATGTGTGTGCCATTTTGAGGGGTATAACTTCTGGGTGCTTGCTTCCCTGCTACAAGGCTACATTATGATATAGGGGCAGTGTCCACAGGGAGAGAGTCCCTGCCACTTGTCTAAAACATTTGTCTAAAACTGTCATTTATCAATAAATCTTCTATCAGAACAGCAGTTAGAATTGGATTAAGTTTTCATTTTGGAAGATCCTGTCAATCAAGTAATATTGTGGTTTAGAAAATATTAATATGCTGGAGGAATTAATAGCAGCCACTTCTATAGTGTTGTGTTTCTTTAAACATTTTTCTTCCATTCTTTTACACACTTCTATGGAAGTTTGCTGGTGAATCAGTTGTAGACTTGAGCACTTGAATATCTGGAAAATACTAAGATCATCTTGAACTGGGTTTTTTTTTTTACCTGTGGACTTTGTGCTTTATGAAATTGTAGGGACTGATTAGGTCCCAACTTTAGAAAATCTATTTCTGTTTTGCAGTTCACAGTTCTGTGAAACAAACCAATGAGATTCTATGTAAGACATCTTGAGAAGTCGGTGATCGTTTTTATAACTCACTGTGTTGAAAATCACACATGGTTTCTGCTTTTGTGCTGATTGTCTTTAAAACTGTGGCACTAGTAGGGGTTTCAGTTTATGTCACTACCTGGCTGTACAGGATAATCTCTACAGAAGTATATGTAAAATGGATTAGTATTACACAATTTTGCTCCTTTTCTCAGTGATGGCTGAGGGTATAGTTTTATGAACTGTATCGTTTTCAGCTGTTCTTGTAGGTTTTGGTGGGTGAACTGTTAGTGCTGTTGAAAGGGGTACGTGTTCTACATAAAACAGAAAAAAGACTAAGAAAAATGAGTAGAAAAAGTGGGGTAATTTTGTTTGTTTGTTTGTTTTCTGAAATACACAGCTTTCACTTTCAGCTTGAAAACTACCCACAAATCAGTGTGCTGTAGATCGTGCTGAAGTGTTTTGGACTGTCTAGTTGTATGTGGGTAACATGCTGATAAAAGCAGGTTCTACATCTTGGAAAGTGCACAAGAAATGCCTCAGCCTGGGCTTCACAGTTGGTAGGAAGAATACTGGGTTGGGAAAAGCTGAGGGATCTAAATGGGACTGCTCTGCTTCAGAGCAGAACCAACACTGTGTTCAACCTTTCCTTTCCCTTTTTAATTCCTGCTGTAGTTCTTAAAACTGCCAGTGATAGAGAATCCGAAAGGACTTTTGTCAGTCTGCTCTCTTTAGAAAGGAGAGGTTTTTAATGTCTGACTCAGGTAACCTTTGCTTCAGTGTCAGCCTATCATTGCTTTTTCTATCGCTGTTGGACAAAGAAAAACGTTTATTTCTTTTCTTTTTAAAGCTGTTTTCTGTACTTTGTAAGACTAATACCTTTTATGCAGCTCTAGACTAGACAATTTATTGTCTCTTGGTCTGTTTTAAAAGGTGTTTATCTGAAGCTTTGTTCATCCCTTGAATAGTTGAAGGACTGCATCAGTTAATCACCATCTTCAGCTGTGAAGCTCCAGCTGGGTGCAGTACTTCATCTAAGGGCTTAGTGTAAATTAGGTGGCAAAAAATTTCTTCCTAGGTGTCAGGGAGGCAGATGTGTCACAATATATTGTTTTCTTTTTCATGCCATTGTAATGGCATCGACTTCTGTGAATGTGCAGCTTATTATAACCCTAAGTTTCTTTTCTGCATTCAGCTGTGTCTAGCTTGTATTTGTGCAGCTCTCTTAAAATGGCATTTTTCATTTGCCATTCCTAAATTGCTTTCTTGATTTTTCAGGTCCTTTTTCCAGTTTGTCAAGAACCGGGCATCAAATGTGCCTGCAGCTCTGGCCAGCTTAGTGTTCTTTGCACATCTGATGAGCCCACTCTGTCATCTGAATTTCTAGTGTAATTCAAATACTGCTGTGTTCAGACAGGCCCCCTCAGAAGTTCACTCAGTACGTTTTTGTAGTTTGATGTCACAAGTGTTTCTGTACTTTTTCCAAACCCTTCTTCATCTGTCTTATGGGAGTACTCTTTTGACACTGTTTTTCTGGCTTCCCTTCCAGGATTTTGTGTATTTTTTGTCACGGCATCACTGAAGTTAAGATATGGCAGATGCTGCTTCATCTGGATTCACAAAATCTGTTTCACTGTCATAGGGATAATTTGTAGTGGGTTGATATGATTTGTTCCTGACAAATCCATGTTGACTGTTACTTACCCCTTCATTACTTTGCAGATATTTTCAAATTGGATTTTTCTTTTGAATGTCTTTCTGTGAATGGAATTAAAGTTGACGTTCTAATTCCCTGACTCCACCTTTTTCCCTGTTGTAAAGATAGACAGAATTGACAGAATGCCTCCAAGTTTATTCCCTTGCATTTTGGTAAGTCAGAATGTTGCTAGTTAACCTGCTAGTGACAGTGTGCTTTTTGATTGCTTGGGCTACTGTCAACAACTACCTGAAAGGAGGTTGTAGCAAGGTGGGGTCGGTCTCTTTTCCCAGGTAACAAGGAATAGGAACAGGAGGAAATGTCCTCAAGTTGCACTACGGGAGATTTAGATTGGCTATTAGGAAATGATTTTTTTTCCTTGACAGGGTTTTCAAGCATTGGAACAGGCTGCCCGGGAAGTGGTGCAGTCACCATCCCTGGAGTTATTTAAAAGATGCGTAGATGTGGCACCTGGGGACATGGTTTAATGGTGGACTTGGCGATGATGGGTTAAGGGTTTGACTTAAGGATCCTAAGGGTCTTTTCCAACCTAAATGATTCTGTGATTCAGTGAATTGATGGCGCTCACTATTGAGGTGTTAGATGTTTCCATATTGCATACCATGTTGTATTTCATGCAGTTGCACCCTTTCCTAATGATCTAAATGAAGTTCCAGTGGAAAAGCTTTAAGAGGAAAACTCCAATTTAACTTTTTCTTCTCTGCAGTATTTAAGTATTGTCAGATCTGGGTTCTTTCCTAATGCGATGTTTTATTTTACTCCTTAAATGAATCTTAGTATTCATTATGTTTTTGGGGGAATTCAGTATTGAAAGTTTTTTTCAATGTATTTTATTTTCCAGTTTGTCAAATTTGCCAACATTGAGGAAGACACACCTTCATATCACAGACGCTATGACTTCTTTGTGTCTCGATTCAGTGCCATGTGTCATTCATGTGACCATGATCCAGAAACACAAACCGAGTAAGTGGCATTCTGTATGTGTTAAAGAAAACTGTCTTAACGTGTTAATATAGTCTGTAATACAGCTTTTCTTGTGGTACTTATTGGATTACTTCATTCCATAGGGAAGAAAGTAAAAGCTTGACATTTTAAATAGCAAATTTAAATATTGCAAATGCGAGGTGGCTAAACCTCCTGGATTATTAAAGTGGAATTTTACCTGAATAATTTCTCTCCAGAAAGGCTCTACTTATTATTGTAAATGTGTGCAAGTTGCGTAACTCCTTTGAGAAACTAATGGGGCTACTCATATGAATAGCAAAAGCATGTTTTGAGTCTGCTGTTTGAGAATTACTCATTAAAATTGAATTCTCATAGATGTCTGCAGTATGAGACTGTCTGAAGCTGAAACGCCTTCATGCGTTAGTATTACAAATTTGGACATTCTTATGTAAGCTTCACGATTGGTTTTACTTCAGCTCCCCCTAGCAGATGTGTTCTTATTGTTCAGCTGTATTTGAGTCCTGATCATCTTAGAAAACTTAAGGCTTTTCATTATACTCCATTATACTCATCTATTCTATTTCCATGTGCTAAATTCAGCCAACTGTGAAAAATCCATGTGCTTTATGTTTATTTAACCCTTTAGGTGTGCTGTTTTCACATTCACTGCAGCACATAAGGATTTGTCCAAAAGTTTGTAGTTTCAAAAATAATGAATACTTTGTACATTGCTCAGGAGGGAAGAAAAACCAACAAACACAAGCCAAAAAATTAATTTCTCATTTGCTGTCATTTGCTGCCATCTTATTTGTTGCTCTATTGTGGTGTGTAGGGTTCTGCTGTAAACTGTGTCTCTAAAATGGTTACAGTTAAATCTGTCTGCTTCCCACCTACTTTTACCCCTGCCCCCATCCCTTTGCCCTGCAGGAGGATTATTCCAGTGAATGGTTTTATAGGCTGACCACGTGAATTGTATGGGGAAGACTTGAATTGTATTGAGGGGCAAAGGGGGTGGAAACTTCTTAAGCAGGTAGCACTAGTTTGTCTACTGCAACTACCTCATAACTTAGGCTTCTGCCAGGTACAGTCTGTCTACCCAAAGCTGAGAATTGCAAACAGTATTCATAAATGTTTTAATGGGCTTTTGGGGATTTTGCCTTTTTAGGCTTAGTGAAATTAAAACATAAATGTTAAAATGGTTACTTACCATGAAACATTTCATAGAGGATAGGATATGAAGCTCGAGTCAGGATATTTAGTATTACTTTCACCTTCATTGCCCCTGGCAAAGGAGAGGTAATATAAGTAATGAGCTGTGACATTGGAATGAATGAAGAGACTAACACTTCCCTCATTGGTTTATCAAGTATGATTTTCTACTTATCATGTTACCCCAAAATTAACGCACCTCAAAAATTGATTGCTGTAGAAGTAAGAGAACTGTGCTAATCTTTTACTCTTCAGAGTGTCAGCCTGCACCTTATCTGTGCTGCAGTTTGCAATGCTGTTGTACCCTTGGGGAGGAATTTCATCCTAGTGACAGAAGTCTGTACATGACCTTGTTTTAAATGTAATCTCTGCTGTAGTACCTAAGTTTTCTTTAGAGCAGTGTGATGAAATTTGATGCTGCATCTTTCTCAGTGAGTCAACCCTCATTTTTCAACCTCCTGTACAATAGTAAGAACATGAAATCACTTCTAGGGGCACTCTAGTACACAAGTGTGGCCTGATCCCATGAATCAATTTTTTTTAGTCAGGTTAACAAATATATGGCAATATTGCTTTTTTACTACTTCATTCTAGATAGATTAAATGTATCTCTTTCAAAAGATACTTTATGAACAGCAGTCAGTGGAGTTGGTGCACCAATTTGATGTAGGTTCTGAGGTAATTTGCCAAAAGAGCTGAGCAGTGTCAGATTACTACTTTAAATGTAGATATCACAAGGAGTTGATTCTCTTGATGGGGACTGGGGAGTAATTCAGCTGATCCTAAACCAGATATAGCATCATTGAATGGTTTTGGTTGGAAAAGACCTTAAGATCATCTAGTTCCAACGGCCCTGCCATAGGCAGGCATGCCTCACACTAGACCATGTTGCTCAAGGCTTGACATTTGAGGTTACTGCCTAGCTGCATAGCTTGAGCTTCCACTGAACTGTCTGGCTTGGGTGAGAGTTTGAACATCTGCACACATAGTCAGGTAATGCAGGCTCTGAGACTGAAACTGTCCCTGACCTGTAAAGTGAGCTTTCCCTTTCAGGAGTGGAGGTCAGTCCTAGTATTTAATGAGTTTAAACCTGCAGTGTCAGCAAAGCTTGATTACCTTGAGAACTCATAATTAAAAGGCAAAACAACCAAGTTTCAGTGATGGAATTTTGGAATCTCTTTGTCTTAAATGTCACACTTAGATCCTCAACACTGAAAATTTAATATTGGGTACTGCACTGTAGTTGCAGTGCAGCAGTAGCAAGAGCTTTTCTAGCTGTGCATCTCTTTTTTTTCCCTGTTTTGTGTGTAACCCTGGTCAAATTGTCTTGAAAGGTCTTGGATGCACACTGAATGCATGTGGTTTGCTTCAGAAAAAGCTGAAAACCAGGAAGATTGAAATCTAAAGAAAAACATTACAGAGTTTAGTGAGCTCTGTTCATCTAGCAAATATCTTCATTTAGCAAATTTTTCCGAGCAAAGGCAAGTTATGTGTTGTAGATTCTGAAATTAAGATCTAAAAAAGAAGGGATGGATTTTTAATAGAAATAACTTTAAATTTTAGCAAATCTTGTGCTTATTTCACTTGATGGCTGTACCACCTTTTCTTCTACTTGTTTTCAGTAAGTAAAATCCTCTTCCTACTATTATAATGGCTAATTTGCTACTACCACTTCAACAAAATATTTTGCCATTCATTTACTTGCACAGGTTCAACCTATTTTTAACAGAATAACAGAGCTGGCTAACAGGCTGAGTGGCTAAGGCTATTTCCAAAACTAAGATTATTTTTTCTTTTTATTTGTTTTATTGTTGTTGATCAGACTTCAGTTAATTTTGTTCAAATGGGTTTGGGATAAAAATGGCAGTCCCTCTTGTGCATTGGGCATAATTTGATGTCATTATCCTTTGCTTTCCATCCTGTGAATCTGGCATAAATCTTTAAAACTTGGCTATGATTAATCCACAGCCTTAATTACAACTTCTAAAGACATGATCACAACTAGATATTACTTCAGCTCTGCTGTGGTAACTTCACACCAGTTTTCTGCAGCGCTGAAATAGGTTGAGATTGTGCACAATTTCAACTGATGGGTGATAAATTGTATAGAGCTGATGGATTTTTACCCATTTGCCTTCTGCTGGAGGTGGTGCCCACAGTTTGAGTATTTGTTGGTCAGTGTCAGCATTTTCCTTATCCTCACAGATCATCTTCTGTTCAGTTGTTTGAGCTTTGAAGGTATTTAAAGGCAATATGGGCAACCTGAAGGAATTGGCCAAATTTCCATATTACTGCTTGTGAGAACCCAGTGGAATTCCACACTGTGTAATTGCTGTTGCCAACTAGGGAAACAGCCGTACTGGGAGGTGCTATGTTTCTTCTCCCTTTCACTAATTCCTTTCTTCCTTCCTTAGGATCCGGATTGCTGGAATCAGGGGCATTCAGGGAGTGGTTCGAAAAACAGTTAATGATGAACTTCGAGCAACTATATGGGAACCTCAGCACATGGACAAGATTGTACCTTCACTGCTGTTTAACATGCAGAAAATAGACGATATTGACAGGTATTTTTATTCCTGGGCACTCTTGTGTTTTAAGCACTTTTATTGCTAGCACTGGGAAAATTCCCTAAAAACAATCTCAGCTATGCAAAGAAGCTTAAATGTTTGTTTTGTGTCCAACCATAGCTGCTTCAAAGCTTGCTTGGTAAGTAGGCTCAGCAGCCTTCTTATTACCACCACGCATTTCAGGCTTTCACATGACACTCAGCTTGCTAAATCTGTCAGGTTTCTCACTTTCAGTTTGTTGGGTTCAGGTGGTGTGTTTTCCAGTTCCTCAGCCGCATTCTTTTCTCGTACTCCTAAGTGTCAGCACCTGTCTTTTCTCTAAAGCAGATTTTCATACGACATTACTAAAATCAATAGTTTTCTTTCTGTCCATGCTTTATTTATTTACTGCATAAAACTGAGGGCCCACACAGTATGTGCAGAAATATCTGCCTAGATTTTACATCTGAAGAGTGATCTGAGTAAGAGACAAAGGTTTCTGGAAGTGCTGTTTGAATAAGGAGAGCCTACTTAGGCTTTCCTTGTTCTTACAGGGATTCTACATGCAGGTTGGCCATTTAGCAAAAGATTAAGCTAATTACTGATGGACGAACTGACTGAAATAGGATTTGGATCAGCCATGTAAAGCAGATCAGTTTGTATGTACTGCAGGACCAATTTCTGTCATTTGTTGAGCAATGCAGTAGCGGTGGTTGAAAACAAATCTGTCAGAAAGCAACTGTTAAATATCTGAACTGACTGCTTGAAACTTTATGATGCACGTTCAACAGAAAAAAGGACTAATTGTTTTCCAAGTGACAAGCAGAGGCCTTTATGATGTGCATATGACAGAAGCTGAAAACAGTATTTATAAATTGTTGATCTCCAGGCCTGAAGTGATGTTACAGAGAATTTCTCATCTTGTGATATCGTATGTGTGGAGCACTAACAGAGACATCTGGAGGAGTAGGAGTCAGAAGCACATTATTTTGGCAGATGGAATCAAAGTATTATTTGAGAGAGAGCAGAAATTCCAGAAAATGCCCCTGTCTTAAGTCCATACAAAATAACCATTTTTGGTTAAAGCTGAGGTACATGTAGTTAAATCTTAGCTTAAAGATCAGCATAATTTTTACTTGTGGAACCTTATTTAGTGGCTTAATCCTAGATTCTTCTGAGAACTTGTCAGATGACACATTTTTTTGAATTTTTAATATTTAAGCACTTTAGAAAGACAGTTGTATTTGTGGGTGTTATTTGTCTGTATATCTGATGCACATTCTAGCTACATGACTATCAGAAGAAATTGCAAGTGTAACATATGCTAAAAATCAGATTGGGTTTTTTCTTAGTTGTACTTCACCATGATTCTGTGTTACAAAATAATTCTCATGCATACCTATGCAGTATATAGTATATACTACTACCTTGAACTGGTAGAACCACTCCTCTGGACTTGTGGTAGTACAGAAAGTCTGGATGCAGAGAAATAGGAGCAATTAGTTTCTGTATTTAAGTGTTGCAGTTGGATTTGTCGGATCTTTTTTTAAAACCAGATCTTTCTTCTCTGATCTTTGTTTAAAATACAAGTCAGTGAAACAAAACAAGTTGCTCATTTGAATTTAGAACCTTGAAATGCTGTACAAAGCTTTCCCTTAAAACTATAAAAGTTAAAACAGTTTTATATTCATTGTCTTTCATCTGACAATGCTAAAGGAACTCTTTGTGAGAAATACTTAGAGGTAGATGCTATAAAAGTTCAAAATACAGAAGGTGATTCCTGCAGACAAAGGGGAGACAATTTTGAACATTCTGATGCAGTCTGAAGACTCATGAAGACTGGATTGCAATTTCTCCCTTTAACCTCTTCTAAAATAAGACTCCAAGCAATGCTGAGAGGGCACCTTCTGCAGGTTTTCATATACAAACACTTAACACATAACTTATTTTTGCTGGTTTAACTATAATTCTTCCAGACAGATTGACTGTATGTTCCGCAGCCTGCTTTCTTTTTTCCCTTCACCCACCCACTTTGTGCTGCTGACGCCTTCTTGGGAATCTTGAGTCAAAACAGCAATAGGAATAACAGTCTCCTGAGCTGCTGTTTGTACCTTCTCTGCACTGAGGATGCCTGTCTGTCTGGATCAGTCTAGACAGTACAGGGAGAGAAAAATAGGCAGCTTGAGGGACACAGCAGTTGAATGAAGCTGTGGTTTAGTGGTGCTCATGGTGGGTTATGTACAAATTGTCATGCCTTTTAAAATTCTAATCACTGTATATTCGTAAAACTGTTTCTCCTTACTTATCTAAGAGGGTGCCTGGGGCTTTCCTGCTATTAAAATCTGACAAGCCAGCAATGTTATGGTAATTTCTGGAACACTGATGTTACCAGAGGCAACCGGACTTGTATGTTGCAACTTCTAAATTGCAGTAGTCTTGAAACACTAGAAGATCTTCTGCTATCAGAAGAAATGTTAGCATGTCCATTTGACTAGTATTTCACTCATTGAAATGCTCTAAAGCTATATGTTTTGGATGCTGAGGAGTGTACATTAGCTAAAGCTGATGCACTTGGTGACTACTTCTAAAGCACAAGCCTGCACTGCAGAACTGAAAGTATGTGTAAGGTTTTAGTGTACTGATTTCTGCAGACTAAAATTAATCTCTAAGCACATGGATACATAACGTTAATGTGAGTGAACCCTCTCTTAAGTTTCTATAACTTAATGCTATAGAAATATAATAATATGTTTTGTGCAAAAAAATACATGCCATCTGTAGCTACAGTTCTTCCTGATAAGTACTTTAAGTGCCTTAGGGGAAACTTTCTTTCTTTCCTCTTCAGTCTTCCACCTGTCAACTGCTCAGTTTAAATGAAATATTATTAACAGTTTAATGGTATGGTGTGTGAAGTGCTTTAAGTCAGAAATACTTTTCAAATGCCTTTAATTTGTTCTAATAGTTCAGTTCTCTGTATACTAAAAAAGAAGTGAATTTGGGCAAGTATAAAACAAAACAACAAAAAAACACAACAAAAAACTCACAACTCCCCCAAAAAGAGCCAAAAAAAAACATTTTCAGGGCCTGCATCAAAAATGAGAAGTGGGAAACTGGAAACTCTTCTGGAAGGACTCTAGTTTTCACTGTTTACAGTGTGGGTGATGATCTTTGCTATTCCAAGGCGAGACTGTTGCCTTCAAAACTCAGTGATAGAGTTTGGGCCTCAGTAGGTTTTAGTTTGTGCAAGATATTTTGGCATTCCTGTAGTTTTGCTTCTCTTCTCTGGATTCAGTCTTCAGTAGTTTTACTCTCTTTCTGTACCACATTGATTTTAAATAGTCAGCCTGATTTGCAGTCACAGAGAGAAAAGAAATAATGAGAAGTGGCAGTATTTGAACCTCAGAGAAGTTTGGTAGTTGCCGTTTGATCATTAGTATAAGAAAATTAAAGCCTTGCTTTGTAGAGCACATGTTATTTAACTCCTAAGTTGAAATTTCCGTATGAAATGAAGTTGATATTTAAATGCTGGATTTAATTCCTTCTAACTTAACAAAAAATATTTTAAGTCGTTCATTGGGGTATTTTAACACCTGAAGCAATAGTAGCTGTGTAATAAATTCTTCCCCCAACCAGTGCTTTTTCCCTCTCCCTTCTGTCACGCTATCTTTTTTAATTGTTTTTTATCCATAGAATCATGGAATGGTTTGAGTTGGAAGTCAATCTAGTTCCAACCCCCTGTCATGTGCAGGGACATCTTCTACTAGAGCAGGTTGCTCCAAGCCCCGTCCAACCTGGCCTTGAATACTGTCAAGGATTGGGCAGCCACAGCTTCACTGAGCAACCTGTGCCAGTGCACAGACACCCTGTACAATTCTTTCCGTAGTCATGTTGAGCACAGTTAGAAGGTGACTAACTTCTACAAATCTGGTTAGAGGTAACTGTGTGGGTGATAATGTTCTAATCAGTTCAATCAGACATTTCTCAACTCGTAAGCCATCTGTTCCTGCAGAAGTATTGGAGATTTATTTAACACTCACCCACACAGTGTGGATTCAGTAGTGGGCAGGTGAATTAGATCATTAGCCTGAACAAAATGACTTAAGCTCCTGCCTAACTTTTTGCATGGTTTTGTAGCCTTCATTGTTAGCAATGGGTTGTAGTTTGTAAAATGCAGTGGGTAACAAGTTAAATCAATGCTAACAGCCATTGGTTTTGCCATATAAATATTTACGAATGCAGTGATCACTGCTGAGTGGACAGATGATGATTTATAGTCCTGCTATAAGTGAATAAGATATTTTATTCCAGATTCTGATTTGATGCATATTTAAGATACGTGTTTTTTTTGGATCAAAAGCATGACTTGTAAACATTGTAGAACCAAGGGTGGGTACAGTAAGAATGACGAACATTAGGCAGTAGTAAAATCAATGTATTTTTGTCTTACTTCAGCAGAGTAGGCCCTCCATCCTCACCTACAGGAGGAGAGAAAGAGGAAAATCCTGCTGTGCTGGCTGAGAACTGCTTCAGGGAGCTACTGGGACGAGCAACCTATGGAAATATGAATAATGCTGTCAGGCCAGTTTTTGCGTAAGTTGAAAATTCATGGAAAGTCTTATCTTGAGACTTGCTTTTTATTTCATGCTCTAATTATGTTGAATTTAATTCCTTCCTCCTTTTCAACCTAAGGGATTATATTCATGTTTCTTCAAGAAATTCCCCTTCTCTTAATCTGAAGTCTTATTTGCTTGTCAGGTTGAAGATAGTTATGAGGAAATATGGCTCCCATTTTACTGATTTTAGAAGTGCAGTGTAATGATTTGGAGGGATTTGCCTCACCTGGCCTCTCTTTTGAATGTGAAACTGTTTATTCTAGATATTGACATCCCATAGTTAACAGTTGCAGTCAATGAAGAGACAAGCCTTGTAAAATACAAATAGCACAAGTGAACACTGTGCCTGGGTGAATACATTAAGTTAAGATTTCTACTTTCTTGCAGTTTTCTTCCAAGACCTTTTTCAAGACTCTGTGAGGAATATCTTTTAACAGCTCACTTAGTCATGAATGGCAGATGTGCACACAATAGGGACATTATACACAAATGCACGCAGTACAGATTATAGCTGATGTATTAACTATCAAGTCCAGTGTTTTTCAGTTCTCTGCTACAGTTGCTTCCTTAAAAAAAATTATGTGAGGAAAGCCACAAACCCGGAGACAACTTAAATCTGCTTCTTTCACCTCTAGCATCTAAAAAGTAGGCGTTTTCTCAGGAGAAGTCTTTACAGGAAGCTCTAAACTCAGTGATACAACTTTCAAACCCTGGCTTTTCTTGGTGAGGAGGCAAGCTATGTGCACCTTCTTGTAGATTTTCAAGATACCCACCTGTTGCAGGCACATCTTCTCTTAGGTGGCCTAGTTCTTCCCACAAAGACTTAAGGATTCCATTCCTACACTGAAAGGCTTTCAAGCTTCCAAAAGCCCTTTATTTACTACTGTTAAGTAAAGACAGAAGTGCAAATGGAAGATAGGATAGGTACTGAGGACAGAAAACTGCTGTAGCCCCTTTTTTTTCACCCAGAAGCATTAACTGAAAGGAACTGTGCTATTATCTTACTTTCTTTGTGTACCTATTATACCAGTCTGATAGGAGTTTAACTGTTGTGAAGTCAAATGCTTTATTAATAAATCTTCATCCTTTCCTACACGTAGAATTTGCATTCCTCCAAAATACCTGCCACGAAAGGGAACTGTGTGCTTTATTTGTGAGCTAAAATCAGTAGATGATGACCACAGTTACTCAGAATAGAGTCTTTGTGGTCACCATTTTTGTGTTCCATTTTGAGGAGGAATTGCTAAATAAATTCATCTCTTTATAAATAACTCATGTAAAGGTTTAGTTTTTTTGAAGAATAAGAGCTGTTTTTCCTAACCAAAAAAAGGTGTGCTTTATATAATCAGCTTCACATTGTGAATGAGCAGAACTGGTAGAATGGAAGTTTGAGATACTGAGTCCATTGTTTCCAGTTGAAAAAAAATGACTTAGTTTGTGCATACTTGCTTAGAAAAAAGTTTCTCCTAAGAGTTTTTAACAGTTTCACTGTTTTCAAAAAAGCTCTGGAGATAATGAGGTCACTTTATTGCACTGCTAACACTGAAGATGCAGGTTCAGTTCCCCACTTGAAGGCTTCCTTTATCTGGCCTTGGGGTCCCCTTCCAATGCAAACCATTCTTTGACCAGTCCATGTGCTATCACTTTCTTGCAAAACTGGGAGAACAGTACTGCTGCATCATGATTGAGGAATAATAAAGACAGTTGAAATCTGGAGTCAGTCTCTTGGTATGGTTTTGGATTGACTTTAATTCTCCTTGCCTTTGGCAGAAATTCTCTATGGTTAGAAGTGTGCATCTGGAAAGTCACAAATTTCTATTTTTTAATGAAATCTGACAGATCAATCTGGCAAAGTGCATAATGAAAGTCAAAAATTTCATATTAATACGAGGTGAAAAAAATTTGTAATTTGTGTCAGCAGTCACAAGCTATTTGTACTTACTTAGCATGGATTTGCAATGGTGAATAGATTAGACAGATCCAGGGGGATACAGTTAATATAAGCAACTTCCCAAATTGTTCATAACAAGTTATACCCTACTCATCTCACTGTATTTCCATTCTTGTGAATTATCAAATCATCAGTGCAAAGGTTTTGAATATCAGAAGTCTGGTGTTTAATAATCTTCCAGCAAACATAGTGCATGCGAAGATTATTTCATACATTTCCATACATGCCTCAGTTCTACTTTCTAATCACCAGTATCAGTTTATCATTTTGTACTGTAAGGCTTGCTTGCATGTGTGACAAAGTGAGTTGAATTCAGACTGTTTGTGGCTCTCACTTGATAAAGTAGTTATTTGCACCATTGCTTCTTCTGTTCCTTTTAATTTCAGAAACACAGTTGTGCACTTTTGCTGCATATGTGCAGCAGATCTTAATAGAAGGCAGAGTTTGGCATTTGTTAATCCAGCAATAAAACATTTTGCAATCTCACATAGGTATTTTTTGTTAAAGGAAATGTATCTGGAAAAAGAAAACCCAGGCAAGATGTGACTTCATTTTTACTTAAACTAAATGCAGCATGCTCAAAATAGCATTAACTGTCTTTTACAAAAGCAAAACTACATTGCGTACACTGGCTGCATTCTGATCGGTAAAATATATCACCTACAATAATCTAATACTCCTTTTCTTAGGAGGAAAATTCCAGTATAGAAAGCATGCTGCCCGTTGAGCTCCTACACAAAACATTAACCTGGAGTGTCATCTTCCCCCTTCCATCTCCCCATCAGTTCATGTACCTGATGTGCTAATTCTTTGCCTACCTGGAGAAGGAAAACTGTGTGTCTTGTTTTGCGAAGAAAAAGCCAAACTTGACGCAAGACGTATAATTTGACCAATAATCTTGACCCTAACCTGCCTGAATGAATCTTTGGGGCAGATAAAGAGGTAACATAACGCGTGCTACCCTGAAAGATTAAAGGTTCAGCTGCAATCAGGAGAAGCCAGTGGAGAGTATAATTTTGTGTTTGGTGAGACAAAAATAAAGTAGTTTAGCTAAAATAAGCTGTCATCCATGAGTGATGGGCTGTACTGGAATGATATTATGGAGAAAGAAGATATGAACAAATATAAGATGAACCACTAAGCCTTGAAGGATTTAAAGATGTAATTTTGTTTGTCTTTCTACCCCAAGGCAGGATTAAATGTACCTGTGTGTTTGGCATGTGCACAGGAAAGGCACCTATCCCCAACAGGTAGTCCAGTTTAATGTTTAGTAATGCAAATATGCTGTTACTTTGGCAGACAGACATCTTTAATATTCCTGAAAATATTTCCTGTAGGATTTTCTCTTTAAAGCTATGTAATGTGTCAGAATGGCTGTATTTCTTTTAAGCTCTGCGATGGACTGCAGCATAATTTAGAGCACACTGGAGGGTGGCTTTATGCCAGCTTGTTTAATCAACCTTGAAGGAGACCTGTGTGCTCAACTAAGTCACTAGGCTGGTAGCAGCTGGCCAGTCAGGTAATTGAGACCTTCAGATTCTAAACAAAGTATGTCAGAGCATCCAGTTAGTCCTCCTGCATTCAGGGTAGTGGCTGCTTTCATGTATATGCTCTCAAATTTGTTATTCGAAGCATCTTTATATGTTTACTGTGCTCTCTGAGAAAAGGCAGACCAGTAGTGATTCTGTAACTGAGATTCCTATTTAGAAAGACAAATTCAGTTTCTGTAAGGAAGTTTTTGATTGATTTTTTTGGTTCTGGTTTTGCTTTTTATTTGGATGTGTTTGGTTTCTTTTTTTTTTGGGGGGGGGAGGTTTAACCTAAATCATACTAATTAAAGGCATCCAAAATCACTTTTTTCAGACTTCAAGATTTAAGTGTGCATTGATTTTTGTCATGCTTTTCTAGTTACTCAGTTCTTGGAAGATTTTATGTCTGCTTTCAGCAGAGTGCTTAAGCAGAATTTCTCTCTGCTTGAAGCTGACAGTGTTCCATTGGTGACTCCTATCCCATTTAGAGAGAAGCTGATGCATTTATCATTCTGATTCTGTTTGGATAATTCTTGCAGAAAGTGCTGAAATGCTTCAGAGTGATAAAGGAGTATATACACTAAGAGTAGCTCTTTTTTTTTGTTTCTGTATATATTATTCATGAACACACTGTGAAAATGAAAGTAATTCTTAGAGTCTCTATTCTGGATTTAACTTTCAGCAATAATTATTTTGTAGCTCCTGATTCAAAACAAATTATCTTATTTAGAGTTTGTCAAGGTATAATAACCATCTTCTTCCGTGTTTCTCATTCTTACAAATAATGTCACAGCTATTTTTATGCATACACTTTGTACGGAAACAGTATATTCTTAACTGTATGTCTTTGTTATAACTAGTTCCTTAAATTCCCGAAACTGGAAGATGGGGAATTTGTGTTACAGCAGAATGCTTTGTGACCACATCCTAAACCTTGAAACAAATGCTTTTCTGAAGCTGTAGTTTTCTTACCTAGTTAAGTTATTGTTTAGAAGCTTTATGTAAGGAAATAATCAATTTGAGGTCAATTTTGGGAAAACTGTAAGTTGACATTTATTATATCTGTGGAATGTCACTATTTAAGGTCCCTTAATTTTTGGTTACAGGCATTTAGACCATCACAGACTATGGGATCCCAATGAATTTGCTGTTTCTTGCTTCAAAATCATCATGTATTCTATACAGGTAGGATTTTCTCCTGGGACTTTTTATCTCATGTACATGTTTTGAGCAGATGAGACGGGTTTAAATGCTACCTCACCACAATAGTGATAGACAGTAGATGAAGTAATGATGCCTTTCCATAACTTCTTAGCCTTATTCTTAATGAAAACTGTTCAAATGATAACCTAATAGTGGTTTGTGATGAAAAGTTACCTGATTTACTTTCAATTACTCTACACTTGTGGAAGTAAAAAGATATTATGGAATTTTCAATGAAAGGTAGTGTGGAGGTCTTTCAGCCAGCTCAGAACAAGGACATGGATAGTCATACTGACCTGACATTGTGCTTGATAGGTAAATCTCTCTGAAGGTGGTAATTTCTCATGCCAATAAAGCTGTACTGCTATTGCAATCCAAGAGTCCATCTTCACATGGAACTGGACTGTGCTAATTGATTTTTACTAGTGGGCATACTCCATTGTCTGTTGTAAACATGATCAAAGTCTGTTTCTTGGCTTGGATCAAGCACAGACACCCAAAAGATAAAGTTGTGGAATTGCAGGTTTGTGGAAGACATCTGAGTTTGCTCAGTGTTTATATCAATGGCACTTTTTCATAAGAGCAGCTGAAGGCTGTGGACTGCAGTTGGCTGAATGAAGTACTGCTTCAGGCCTCTTCTGTTCTTGTTAGGTGTTCCTGAATATTTTAATTCTGTAAGCTTTTGTACTGAAAAAGTTGTCTGAATGGCTTCATCAGTCATGGTAGGTTCTAAAATCCCTATTTAATCATGAATTGATTGAAATCTAGATACATTTCTAAGTAAGAATGTTATGGAATAGGAATATGGTTGTGACTATAGCTGAATGGTGTATGAGTTTATTCTTATTAAAGTCACGGATTAAGCCTTTCTTTCTGTTTGTTTGGGTTTTAATAGGCACAGTATTCCCATCATGTAATACAAGAAATTCTGGGACACCTTGATGTTCGTAAAAGAGATTCGCCACGAGTTCGTGCTGGCATTATTCAGGTTCTTTTGGAAGCAGTTGCAATAGCAGCCAAAGGATCAATAGGTAAGTTGTCTTCAATTAAAGGCATCAGGTCGAAGGATAGATTGGAAGAGTGGTACTTATTTTTGCTTTGTTTTCAGATGCAATGAAAGCATATATTTTGAGAAGGTTTTTTATCTTACTTGGTTTACAATTATTCAAATGTATTTACTTGGTTGTTTCACTGTTTCATAATCCTTTGCATTGAAAAATGAGTAGATGCATTTTTACAGCCTTGTGAAAAGCAGGAACTCCTGTTTGGTAAGAATTCACAAAGTCAGAGAGCTGTGTGTGACTCTGCGAAATGTCAGTAGCGCTGTCACTTTGTGATACAGCTGCTGTGAGATGAGTGGTAGGAAGGCAGTCAAGTAGAATGATCTTTGTGCAATTTTACTTTTGTAATTGTGAAGCAGCTGATAAGGTGAATTGTGTCTTTTAAGGCAGCATAGTCCTTTAATATAAAAATAGTTATGAAGATGGGTACACATGTGCTCTGCTGTTGTTTTTCCTTGGCCTCCTACTGAAACATTATTGCTTTGCTTCATTAGTCTGAGCCTGTTCTTTCTCTTAGTACAAAATCCACTTGCATACACAGACTGTTAAGAGTTGTGATCAGAGGGCTGGAGCACCTCTTCTGTGAACACAGGCAGACAGAGCTGGGTTTGTTCAGCCTGGAAGGAGAGAAGGCTCTGGGGAAACCTTAGAGCGGCTTCCAGTGCCTAAAGGGGCCTACAGAAATGCTGGAGAGGGGATTTTTACAAGGGCATGTACTGTTAGGATAAGGGGGAATGGCTTTAAACTGACAGAGGGTAGATTTAGATTCGACATTAGGAAGAAATTCTTTACTGTGAGGGTGGTGAGGTGCTCTCATAGGTTGCCAAGAAAAGTTGTGGCTGCCCCATCCCTGGCAGTGTTCAAGGCTAGGTTGAATGGGGCTTGGAGCAAGGTAGTCTAGTGGAAGGTATCCCTGCTGATGTCAGGGGATTGCAACTGGAAGAGCTTTAAGGTCCCTTCCAACCCAAACAGTTCTGTGATTCTGACTTGTGAAGTCTTTTACTGTATTAATAAAAGAACTCAGTATTTGATCCAATACATAGAACTGGATTTCAGTAGCATATTTTGAAAGACAAGCAGTTTAACATAGTATTGATGCTTAATTTCAGCAACAACTCATATTTTCTATGTAAAACTTGCCATGGTAGGTTGCCTTCAGCCAACAGACAGAACTTGCTCCCCTTTCCCACAGAACAGGTACAAAGAAGGTCAGAAGTCTCATGGATCAAGAGAAAGACAATTCAATGGGTGAAGCTAAAGCTGCATCCACAAAGAAAGCAAAGGAATTTATTCAGTACTTCGCAGTGATTTAGCTGCTTCCTGGAAAGCAGAGCCTCAGCTTGCAGAACAGTTACTTTGGAAGACAAATGCCATATGAACAAATGTCCCCCAATTCCTCCTCCTTTCTTTGAGCTCTTCTGAGTGTGATGTTGCATGGTATGGAATAGGTCTTGGTCAGTTTGAGTGAGCTGGCCCATCTGTTTCCTCCCAGCTTCTTACACACCTCAGCCTACTCTGTAGAGACAGAATGGGAAAAATAAAAAGCCTTGACACTTACTAGCACTACTCGGCAACAGCCAAAACACTGGTGTGTTGTCAGCAGTATTTTAGTCACGAACCTAAAGCACATTACCACTCAGGCTGCGAGGAAGAAAGTTAGCTTCATCCTGGCCAGACTCACTGCAACTTGATAGTAAAGGATTATGCATATACGCCTGATTGCATTTCCTGATTCCAAATGAATTTCTCAAATATCAAGGTGTAGGCACACTTCAAAAGCTTATCCCGGGGCCATATCCGTCAGACAGTGAATTTCATTTGTTCTTTTCAGCTTAATCTGGTTTGTCCTGAAAAGGGATTGAAAAGATTGATTTTTATTTTCTTAAGGCGTCTTTCCCTTGACAGCTGCAATCATTGCTGTATGTTGTTTTTTTCCAGGCCCAACAGTTCTGGAGGTTTTTAACACCTTGTTGAAGCACTTACGCATCAGCGTTGACTTTGAGCTGGGTGATAGGCGCAGTTCAGCAGGAAGTGCCACTTTCAGCACAAGCTCCAAGGAGAGTGATGAGAGGATTGTCCAAAATGCTATTATCCAAACAATTGGTGAGTCATGACAGTAATATGGGTTCACTTAAAATTCCTCCCCTTCTGCATCATCCCCAATGAAATGGTAATAAACCAACTTGAATCAGAAAGGAATATCGTGAGTATGGTATCTCTGGTTTTATTTACCTCTAAATCTCAGGCATACTTTGTGTATTTGACTTCTGAAAGACTGTTTTTTTAATTGTTAACGGAGCAGATAGCCAAGATGCTCAATGAAAATTAAAAATGCTTGTGGACATGCAATGCATTTGTTGGTTATATTATTATATAGCACTTGAAATATAGACATCATTCTGTCTCAGAGGTACAGAACTAATATTAGTTCTTTTATGAAAATCGTATTGCAAGCAGTCTCACAGTAATATATTTGAGTAAGTGCTACTTGAAAAAACAGCGTTAAACATAGTGGCAACAATGACACCTAATGGCTGGTTGTGCTACCACTTTACTGAAGTATTTCTTAACATAAAACTAAAAATAAGAGCAACAGTTTCTGTAAATGATTTCAATAAAATTGCCTGGCTCCTTTTTTCAGATTTTCTCTTGATGGTAGTGGTATTATATATTGCAGTACATTTATGATGTGTATTCCTTTACTTAAAGAACAAGGGGGAGTGTAACTTCCATGTTGTTCACTAATCTGTACCTTTGCTTATGCCATGAAGCTTTCTGCAGCCAGTAGCAAGTGTATAGTTGGTTATTTCTCACCATTATGATAAAACTCTTAAGTTGCAATGTTAACATCTCACCTCCCAAAAAATCCCCCAAAACTCACAACCCAACCTTTCGAAGTAAAGCTTCTTTCTGTCAAAGTGACATTTATTACTGCACAATGATAGGATAAAATTGGATATTTCAAGTTGGAAGGGACCCATTGGGATCATCGAGTCCAACTCCCTGCTTCTCTCAGCACTACCTAAAACTAAACCATATGACTAAAAGCATCATCCAGACACTCCAAACTCTGACAGGCTTGGTGCTGTGACCATGTCCCTGGGGAGCTTGTTCCAGTGACTGACCACCTTCTCTCTTGGTCAAGACCCCTTTCCTAGTGTCCCATCTGAATTTCCCCTGATGCAGCTTTCCCAATTCCTTGTTTCCTGTCTCTGGTCACCAGAGAAAGGAGATCAGACGCTTCCCTCCACAGCCACATGAAGAAGAGGTAGGCAGTGATGAATGCACCCATCAGCCTTCTCTTCTCCAAGCTGAACAAGTGACCTCAGCTGCTCCTCCTGAGTCTTGCCTTCTGGCCTTTCACGATCTTGGTGTGTCCTCTGGACACACTCTACTAGTTTGATGTCCTTATTTTGAGGTGCCCAAAACTGCACACAGTACTTGAGGTGAGGCCACACCAGAATGGTGTAGAGTGGGACAGTCACCTCCCTCAGCTAGCTTGCAATGCTGTGCTTGATACATCCGAGGGCACAGTCCTTTTGGCTGCTGGCGCACAGTTGACTTACATTCAACTTGACATCAACCCAAACCCCCTAAACCAAAGCATAGTTTCATTCTTCATCTGTTTTGATCTTGTTAATGTATTTTTTGTATTTATAATACTTTTCTTTTAAAGAGAAGGACCCTATATCTCTTTTATGTGTGATTATATTGCATCTTTATCTAGGATTTTTTGGAAGCAATCTCCCAGATTACCAGAGATCGGAGATTATGATGTTCATTATGGGAAAAGTACCTGTTTTCGGGGCAACATCACAATCACTGGATACCAGTCACCTGGGGTTTGTATATCCTGCATTTTTTCATTTCTAATTAAAAATTTAGATTTTAAGATCCTGGTCAGTTAAGAAGTGAAAACATTAAGAAAAGTGAAATACAAATTCTCTCTCATTCAGGGTTATATTAAATACTGTGCAGAATCAAGAGAAGCACAGTGTCAGCAGTATGAAATTAATAGCCAGATGTGTTAACTGATAGAAAATACCTGATTGGAGTGGAATTTATCTTGCACTGAAACATTTCTTCTGTCCATGTCTGAAATTGCCTACTTAATGGTGGTTAATTCCATAACTTTACATGTGTGTTTTATGAATGAGGGAAGTTCAGCTATGAGTAAATTTTTTCAAATAGCTATATAAGGTACAGATATTTTTTGGGGGGGTTCTTCATTCTGTACAAGCGGACTTCAGATTAAGAAATAAATGCAGAAATTCCAATGAATTTGGTTTGGTTTAGATTTTTCAGATTTAATAAGAAATAAAGGCACAGGTGGGCAGACGATAATTAAAAAGCTCCCATGTGCTGAAGTAACATTTTTCCCTGTATCATTATGTTTAAAAGATGGCTTTTGCCCAGTATGGGGAAAGTCATTGGAAAGGTTGTAGGTATTCTTTCCAGGTATGCCTGGACACTTTGTACCACATACGTCTGATCCCCTGCGATCACAGGTAGGAAGTCAGCATCATTTCATTTTCCTGGTTTCTTAGTGGCTTTTGACACAGTATTATGTCCCTGCAGTATGGGACAGTATTCCAGGACAAAGATTGTCTGTGCCAGGCAGTTACCACTCATTGAGAAGTTATGTGGAATATGAATCTATTTACAGTTCTGCACTTGGGTTACCAGTTGGGGTGAGGGGCTTGGGGTTGTTTTGAACTGTGCAATTTTCATTCATGGGATTCTGTGTAAACATGACTGTTGTGCAGTGCATGTGTGTCATCATGAACAAAGGAAGCTTTCTGACTGCTGATAATATCTTGCATTACTTACCTGAAAATTTGGTCTCTGCTACACAAGACGTGAGTGATGCTGCCAGTGGGATGTAGCCAGGATTAGAGCCCATGAAAGTGGAAGTTTCCACTGTTGTGTAGGGCGAACTTTTGTGAAGAGGCTGCTCTTCCCTTATGCTGTTTGGTCGGCAAAAGTGTTTGTACCTTATCTGCTTTCTTGGCAGAGTCTCCTTAAATGTCTCTTTACAAGAGACAGTGTAGGGTACTGCAGCTGAGGAAGAATAACCCCAAGTGCCAGTACAGGTTGGGGGCTGACATCTACTGGAGGGTAGTTCAGCTGGGAAGGAGGATGTAGGAGTGCTGGTAGATGGATGATGTTGACCATGAGCCAGCAGTGTTCCCTTGTGGCCAGGAGGGGCAGTAGTATGCTGGGGTGGATTAAGGAGAGTGTGGCTAGCAGCTCAAGGGGGATGGTCTTTGCCTTTTACGCAGTCCTATGGAGGCCCCGTCTGGAGCACTGTGTCCAGTTCTGGGCATCTCAGTACAAGACAGACAAAGAGCTACTGGAGAGGGTCCAGTGGAGGCCACAAGGATGTTCAGGGGTCTGGCACATCACTTTGATGAGAGATTGCAGGAGCTGGGCCTGTTTAGTATAGAGAAGAGCAGACTGAGAGGAGATCTCATTAATGCATATAAATATCTCAGGGGCAGGTGCCAGGGTGATGATACCAGACTCTTTACAGTGGTGCCCAGCAACAGGACAAAAAGCAGTGGCCATAAGCTGAAACACAAGAAGTATCATCTCAACACGAGGAAGAACTTTTTTGTTGAGAGTGGCAGAGCACTGAAACTGGCATGGAAACAGGCAGAGACCCAGAACTGGAACTGCCCAGGGGAGGTTGTGGAGTCTCCCTCTCTGGAGGCATTCAAAACCCACCTGGGCATGTTCCTATGTAACCTGCTCTAGGTCTCTTCCAAGCCTAATAATTCCATGATTCTGTAAGTGGAGCAATTTATTCCAAGTGCCCTTTTATTGTAAAATCTTGTATGAACAGTGCATGTTTGACTATATACCAGTAGGTATTTAACTTCTAGTACCAGCAGATGGAAGATAACCACAAATGACGAACAGGTTAAATGGTATTCCATGTACCTGCCTATGAGCCGAGGGTTCTTTCAGGTTTTCTGGCTGATTTTTGCTGATAGCTTTTTCTCAGTCTCAGAGTTTAGGGTTCTGATTTGAAGAAGTGTCCTGGTGTCTTAAAAGACTCTGTTACGTTTTAGTTCAGAAGAAATTCTGAGTGCTTGATGCTCATGAATATTAAGTCAAGCATGTAGTGATTGAACATTTCAGATGCAAAGAGATTTCTGAATGAAACATGAAGATTTAGATCTGCTTCCCATATATAATTTAGTCTTTTCAGTTGCGTGTGCTTCTTTTTTATACCTTCTATAAATGTCCCTTTGAAAAACATTAGTTATTACACCTCATTTGGAGATACTTATTTGTGGTCAAGCAGCATTTCTTCCAAGACTGTTGTAGTCACCTGTGAAAACTGCAGTTGTTGGAATGATGTCTGTAGTATAATAATACTTTGAAGATACATAAAGGAGCTAATTTTCATCTTTTTTTCAAATTGTAGAGATTTGGGAACCAGGCGGATTCAAATTATGCTATTGAGGTCTTTACTTATGGTAAGCCTTCTGTGTTCAGTATATTATAAGCACACAGTATTTCACTTTATATATTTATACATGTAAGTTCAGCATAACAACTCTGTAGTATGAAATTAAACATATATTCATATTACATAGATCTGGGTTTTCTACTGGGTGAAATTGTGACAGTGTTTTCCCAACTTACATTACAAGCAGCTCAAGAAATATTCCTCAATCTCTTTGTGGATTAGTGAATATCAGTTATATTTGGATCTGCAGATCCAAAAGAACATCACAGCGTAGGTTGAGTTGACTAGTTCTGACAGCAGTGCTGGCAACATCAAAGTGAAATTAACTTTTGTCTGACACCAGGAAAGCTGTAATTAGCAGAATGACTAATATTTTTAAAGCCATAGGGATGGATGCCTGTCTCCAAGCCTTAGAGCCCCGGGCATCATTATTATTTCCTTCCTAGTATTTCCCAAGTTTCTTTGAAGCCCTGATTAAATGTTTTATCACAAATATGTTTTTCAGCTGTAAACCTTCAAAGAGTATTTTTGGAAATGCATCCTGATGGCAGGAATCAGAAGTGGGTAGTAAAGGAGGCTCTTGCCTGTAGAATCTGGACCTATTTCATTGCAGAAACTGAAAACTCTTCTGTGACTGAAGTAAAGAAAATAACATAAAGAATGATTTAATGACTAAAGCAAAAGAATGCGTTCCTGGAGAATGAGTTTCTGCCCCTGCTTTGATATTAAACTTGTGTGTGGTGTTAGGGTAATCAGTTAAACTCTTCTTGCTTGTCAAAATGTGAAATGCTAGATTCTGGCGGGCAGAAGAGCTAAGCATTCACAGTTACAATTTAAGGGTAGAAAGCATGTTGAAAAGGACCTCAGGAGGCCATTTTTCACATTGTTTCCATTAAAGATAGACTCAGCTATGCCTAAACTGTTCCTGACAATACTCATCTCACCAATCTTAAAAATTTCCATTGAAGTCAGTTCTAATTATTTGGTGTGCTGCACAGCCCGTAAGTGTGCTTTAAGGGATTCAAATTGTGCATGTGGAAATGATTTAACATTTTTAACACTGAATTTTCATTTCAAGCGTCTTTTAGAATATGAAAGTAGAATCCCATCATGGCCCAGAAATGTGAAAATGAATGTTCTGGTTCTTGATAAATTACTCAACATTGATAAATACTGGGGAAAAAATGTGGGAGGGAATCTGTGTTCAGAGCAAAGCTTTTGTTGTAGTGTATGAGGTTTAGTCTGCACATAGTAAAGAACTAGAAACTGCTGAACCTTTCCTCTTCTGTGTACTGAACTGAGCATTGTACATCATGTATTCTTTACAAAAGATAACCTAATTAGTCTGTTGTCATGCATACACACAGGCAGACAACTTCATGGTCTGTAGGCAATTAAAATCTGGCACTTCATTTAAGGTATTCACTTTTATTTGCAGCCTTCCAGCTTGTAATATTAGTAATTTTCCATTTTCAGAGTGATTTATTAGATACCTTCATGTACTCTCATGTTCCTCTGCCAACCAGTTTCCTTTCAATAATTCAGTTTTGCTGTAGGAAGAGTGCTTGTTCACACATTGTAGTTTAACCTCAGCAAGCAGCAAAGTACCACCCAGTCACTTGCCCACTCTTCCCAAGTGGGATGGAGAGAACTGGAAGGGTAAAAGTGAAAAAAGTAGGTTGAGATTGAGACAGTTTAGTGAGTAAAAAAAGAAAACAAAAGAAAAGCCAAGGAAAAGGTGATAAAAAATAAACCAAAACCAGACAAAACCTCACTTAAACCCCAATTGCTCACCACCAGCCAACTAATACACAGCCAGTCCCAGAGCAGTGTCAGCCCTTGCAAACTCCCCCGTTTTAATGGGATGGTCTTGTAACATCCCTTGGTTCATTTGGGGCCGGCTGTCCTGGCTCTGTCTGCTCCCAACTGCCTGTGTACCTCCAGCCTGCTTCCTGGTATGGTGGGGTGAGGAGCAGAAAAGGACTTGGTTCTGTGTAACCACTTCTCAGCAGTATGTAGAACAACTCTGTGTTTTAGTGATCCCTGTCCCTGTAAAACAGCCACTAAAATACTGTTTTGGCCACAAATCCGGAATATAGCACGTATGAGCTCCTGTGAAAAAAATCAGCTATTCCATACAAAACCAGTCCAACACAGTTCACAAGTAAAAGCTGTAATGGTAAGGAATATGCATAATGGAGATAAATTATGCATAGTCTTAGAAAAAAATATGTTTGCTTTTACTACAGTTAAATTCTGAATAATTTTGCTCCCCTAATCCTCAGTAGTTGATGCTTGTCCATTTCTGAATCCTGTTTTTTCTGAGATGGCAAAGTTCTTGTAACCTTATTTTAAGAGAGCAAATTTTGAACATTCCTGACTGCTGTAAATGTTCAGCTGATCAATATTTAAATTCTCACATAGAGGTTAATTTTTCCTTATGTACCTACGGAGCTTGATTTAAGTAAAAGTAATCAAATAAGGGAAGTCAGGAGCAGTATCAATGTAAAAAAAAAAAAAAAGGAGGAAAAAAGCCATGGTACCAGATTTCTAAGAAGGTGATGTTTGCTGCTTGCTGTCTTATTTGCAATGAAGTAATATCCATAAATGTTTAAGATGTGTATATAGGCACCAATTTTCTTCACATCAGCATACTCTATACATGAGCAGCTCAGTGGCTGAAATGGAAGAGTCCTCATTTCATGCCCTGCAGCTTTTCAGAAGAATTTTGTCAGTGATACCTTTATTTTTTTCTTTTGAGTGTGTTGGTAGAGGAAGTATCCTGCAAAATAAACTTCAAAACAGATGAGGAAGTTCATTTGACCATGGGCTCTTCCAAATTCGCAGTGAGGTTAGGAATTTTCAAAACTAATGCAATACTTCAGTTTGAGTCCACCTGTCAGTTGCCAAAGCGAGCCCACTAAAAGCTGATAGCTGCAAGAAATTCTTACCCACAGTAACTTCCGCCATTGAACAGGTGACTTCAGGATACAAAGCAACAACGATAACTAATGCACTTCCTCCCCCATTCCTGGACCCATTACTGTCTCCTTCACTCATGGAAGACTCCGAACTAAGACAGCTAGTTTTGGAAATACTGCATAACCTCATTGATCGGCATGACAACAGAGCAAAGCTCAGAGGGATAAGGTAGTTCTTTTTGTTTGTTTTGGCCTACTTGAAATTCTAGTTTAATATCTGAATGATAAATGGATTTTTAAATGTTTTTCCTTATATGAAATGTTAGTGTACTGTTTTGATAAGTGCACAGTGCTCAGTGTCATTTATTGGTAGCAGAAGTTTTGTGGGTAAGCCTCAGTGCACGGTATCTTTAAGGACAATTCCAAATATCTGCTGGTTTAACTATGGAAGACAGTACGTAGTATTTTATAGACAAGAAAAAATATATGATTGTCATAATTCTGTTTATGGTTCTCCCTCTTCAACTGAAATTTGAATGTCATTGTTAAACATGGATATGATTAAAATGGAAATTGCTTCAGGATTTGTTGGAATAGTTCATGTATTTCACATCCTCTTCCTTTTCAACTTCTTTATGCTAAACTGACATTTTTGTTTCCTTTGTAGAATAATACCAGATGTTTCTGATCTAAAGATAAAACGAGATAAAATCTCAAGGCAGGATGTGAGCTTCATGAAAAAGGTAATAGAATGAAAAAGTTAACTTTTCTATCTAGAAAGAAGATAAAAGTAACTGAGGCAGATGCTTTGCTTTTCTTCTACAACTGTGCTTTTGCAACAAGTTGCAAAGATCAGTATCAGCTGATTTTAATTCTAATTGCAGTGATTTTAATCTTGAAGTGCTCTAGAGATTTGAGATGTTGTCCCATGAAATAAAATTGACATTTGTCTTCAGCGAAAACCGTGGCATGCATGAAATTAGAACAGTGTCTATCTAAGCCTTGAGTCTGAAAAGACCATCCCTGTGCATTTCATTTATGCTCAGTGGTAGTTTTTAATTTGTATGGCTTTTATTTTGCTGAATTTTCATCTTTTTTTAACTTTAAATTCTTTTTTAAAAGCCTTAGTAGAGAGACTTGTATCTTATGTCTTAGGTAAAGATGTCAATGAAAGTTAACTTAGAAGAAAAAAGGCATCTCCACACAAGATTTGTTTTGTCCTAAAAGAAAGGGTATATATTTTTTTAGATGATGCTTATACAGAGTGAAATTACTTCTTTGCAATATACGCCCTATTCTCAGTTTGTGGATAAATGCATATAATTAATGTTCTCTTTCATTCCTGTCTGTGGTTTGTCTGCATAGGGATGTTTGTAAACAAAAAAGATACAAAGTACTGAAGTCATCTCAGGCATGCTTTACAGTGTTTATCACTGTTATCTGCCTGAGAAAGAAGAAATGTATGTCTTCAGGGTGCTGACTTAATATTCTAATTATAAATATCAGAAGAATTGCAGTTCAGCTTGTTCAGAGGCAAAAATGCTAACTAGAGATGCTCACCCTTCAAGTAGCATTGCAAGATAAATGTTCTTGCTAGGTCAGCACATTGGTATTCTTTGCAGTGTATTTACACCTGTTTTGATTAATACTGGAATGATACATAAGGAATACTCAAACACTGACAGTTATTATTAATGTGTCTTTGTAAAAAGTGAATATAATGTTAATTCATCAATTAATATCTAGCATTTAAAGCAGTTTGGCTAAGTTGTATTTGCTGATTTTTGCCAGATGATGATTTAACCATCAGACTTTCTGAATTTTTAACATTCATCAGAAAAGAGAGCAGGAGAAGAAAAGCGATTCTTAGCACGTCAAGAAAAGATTATAGTCTTCTAAAAAATGTATTAACACTCAGGAATGCAGTCATTCATTGTAATTATCTATGTGTTACTGTTTCAAGTGTGTATCATAAACCTAATGTTACTGTACCTAGGGTAGATGTATATGTTAGCAGCCTACTCTTCCTAGATTCTTTGCATAATCAAAGGAGAGGGGTGAAACATCTCCAGACGTCCATTAAGATCTGAATAGGGTGAGAAAGTTTGGGCTGTTCAGCCTGGAGAAGAGAAGGCTGCATGGAGACCTCATAGCAGCCTTCCAGTATCTGAAG
>JAOEHX010014352.1:3438-16846 GCA_025448015.1 Bolborhynchus lineola | reverse complement strand
TTAAGATCATCTAGTTCCAACACCCCTGCCATGGGCAGGGACACCTCCCACTAAACCATATCACCCAAGGCTCTGTCTAATCTGGCCTTGAACACTGCCAGCAATGGAGCATTCACAACTTATTGGGCTGAGTTGCTGTAGGATTGCCATATGTCAGATACTGACTTTGAGATAATTATGCAGGCATATACTAGAGTGCTAGGCAGTCCTAAAAGCATGTGTTTGCCATGAAAATGAGGAAGATTTTTCCCCACACTTTTTATTGTGGTCATGGAATCTGAGTGACAGCACATGCTGTGTAGCATAGATCATCTAGTGACAGTTGTCATGCTGTGATCTTTTGTTTATGTAAAGAAAATCAATATAGGTCTCAATGAAATATTCAACTTCAGAATAAAAGGCATCACTTGTTTTGGATAAGGAGGCAACTGGAGGGATTTTTGGCTGGAAAATATATATTTAATTACACATTTGGTACTTGGATATCTGATACTAAATGCATGGTTTCTGTAAAATTAACAAGTCTAATATATACTCCAGAAAAAAAGAGGGTGATACCACTGGTCCTCTAATGCTGCAAAATTATTTTGGGTATTATACGTGGTATACAGTTCTTTTATAATAATAGCATTTGATTCCAAAATGTAGGGCTCATGGTTTTCTGTGGGCAATTCCAGTTAATCCAATGATTGATATCAACAGGTCACCAAAAAGAGAATAAAACATGGATGTTGTTGACACAGTACTTGCACTTCTAAAAATGCGTTGATTTTGGTTTTGTTTGGTTTATTATTTTTTTTTTTCTCCTTCCACCCCATAGACTATGAAGGCCCTAATCCTGGCATCTGTTGGGAAACAATGAATGATCTCTGCCCACTTCTTGGGCAGTGGAGCCAGCTACAGTTTTAGCGTATCACTGCCCTGAAAACCTTTCTAATTTATCCATGTTAGTGGTAAAATGGAAAAGTACTGCCCGCTCTTGATGTTTGTCACTCAGCTGCTGCATCCTTATCTTGTTTCCGGTATTGCTGATACTTTCTGTAGCTAATATTCCTCTTTGTAATAAGTGTCAGCCTCTGAAAAGCAGCCACTGTAGTTTCATCCTGTGTCAGATGTAGAGGTTAAGGAGGAATCCTTTGCATGACTGACAAAACCTAATTTCTTTTCATCAGCTCCTGAATGCAGCTTGGGAGGGAGGGAAAAAATGTTGCTCATTTAGTATGGTTGATGATTAATGTTGCTTAATATATCTGATAGAATATGTTGGGAGGAAGTGTCTTTCCACAGAGTGATTTTTTTTTCTTTTTAAAACTGAGAACACTGTGGCACAAACGTGCATTAAACAGTGAACTCCAGACAACCTGCTGTCCCTGTCTGCTGGTATTTCAGTCCTGCAGAAATGCTCTGATATGTCAACACCAAGAGCAAATACAAAGAAAAAAATATTTACCCTTTTAGTTTGCTTTATCAGCTCTATTGATTTCTTGATAGAATGTTCTGAAGATATCTCTTTTACATCAAAAAGGAGCCTCATGTGTTTCAGGAGGCTTAAAGCATGTGCCCCACTGAAGCTGGTCTCTCTGTCCCAAGACCTGCAAGGTTTGAGGGCTGAACACTGTTTTCAGCGATAATCACTTGCGTGGTAGGCAGTTTGTGTGGTACTCTGTGATTCTCCTCATACTCTGTGCTTACAGTTTTGTGTGTTCATGGGGAAGATATCTGCAAACATAACTGTACATGCCACTTCCAGTCCAGCACAAGCAAATATATTTTCTGAGCTCCTATCTATTTGTCCTTTGCATAAATGAAGCACAGCATACATTTGCTACTGTAGACAGCACCCATCTGCTGTGCGCCTTGGTTTCTAATGTAAATGAAGGAAGGCTGCAGATATGAGCAGTTTGGGGTTTACTCTCTTATTGCTACATATTGCCTTGTACAAGCATTTTATTGTACAGCAGAGTGCAATCAATTCCCATTTCATTTCCCACTCATCCTCTCCACACACTGCTAGATCTGGAAGATGTGCTTGCTGCTGACCATGTAAATATGCTTTATCTTCCCCTGGCTGCTAAGAGATTGTAGGAAGATTCATCTACTAAAAACCACTTCACTTCTATTTGAATTCTTGAAAATTCATATCCGTTCTGAAGAAGATGCTAAACTAATGCTACGTTTCCCTCACTGTGCACGTGCTTTGCATGTTTATTGCAGATGTTTATAAAATGGTGATCCTGATATTGTTAAATATTTGACTATGGAAGAATCAAAGATTATTTGAATTTAAAAAATTTTGCCAAATAGTTAAATGTTTGGTGGAACTTTAGAGGTTGTAAGACTATTTTTAATTTTTAGAATATTTTCTTTCTGAGAAACTCAGTCTGGGTACAGCACAATTTGTCAGGTGTCTCCTCTATGAATTCAAGGATAACAGAATTATCCTGGGGTATGCATAATAAAATTATAGCTCCCATCACCAAAGTGCAGCTTCTTTGCAGGTAAAAGATAACAGCTAAACATATATCACAATATTGCAAGGGAGGAGGAGAGAGTAGACATTTTGTCTGATGACAAGAGACTCCAGGGAGCTCAGACTTGTTAATACAAGTACTTCTGAGCCCTGCTTCCTGATAGTGAAACTGAGAGATGCATATGTGAACCAGGATCGCATTTAACCTGTATTTCATCAAATACACTCTTTTGGTACTCCTATCTTCTCCTGACCCTTGTGAACATATGAAAAGGAGGCTTAAAATTAACTGTCATAGCTTTATGCTGCTGCTTTTGCTGGGTTTTTTTTTTTTTTTTCATTTTTTATTTTCTTTCTTTTAAGGATTTGCAGTATCAAAACCCAAGTTTTATAAATGCAGGTTTTGAGGAAATGGGTTGTGGGGGGTATTTTTGCGCGAATATCTCTTCAGGATTCTGCTTTGTGGTCCAGCAATAAAAAAAAAAAGAAAACAAAAACAAAACAACCCAACCAACCCCATCCCCACCAAAAAAAAAAAAAAAAAAAAACACAAAAAACCAAATCCAAACCACCAAAACCCAAAACTAAACCAAGCCAAAAAAACTTCTGATTTTATCTTATGGGATCATCGTCACAGATGTTGGGAGCTTTCATTTCATGAGTAGGAGTCTGATTTTATACAATTTCCTTTTTTGACTTCAGTGGGACAGGATCAGGCTATGGAGATTGGAGATAGGGCTGCACTTCTATCTCTATTGGAGATAGAAGTGTTATTTTTCTCAATAGCAGTCATTAGTAATGAGATGTATCTCTTAGTTTCAGTTGAATTTTAAAATATGTTTAAAATTATTTTTCAAACTTTATCACCAGTATCTGAAACTAAAGATAAGGCACTAAGTATGAGACATGTTTGAAAATTATGCTTTTGAGATAGACTAGATAAAAGGTCTGACTGTAAGTGGAAGAATGATGTCAGTGTCATGCTAGTAATTGAATTAGTAAATAAATATGCAAGTGATTAGAATTCTTAGTGCTATTAATTATTTCAGCATTTTTTCCTGCAATATGGGAAAAATATGTATTACTTTCACACTCAATTTCAGTTCTGCGAACTAATGGCTTTCCTTACACAAGAAGAGAGATAAGGGGTATTCATTGTTTGCTTTTAATTGAGGGACAGGTACTCTAATAGGTTCCTACTGGTATATTACTGGGCTTTGTGGAAAAACTAGGAATTCTCCCTGTAAATTGTCGTTTGAAAACACTGAGCACTTGTGACTGTATCTTTGTTAGTGTTTTAATAATACTGTTGCCATTATTGTGAAAGCAACTTATACCACAGTGAGTTTTCTTAAACAGACTTAAATTTCTGCTAGAAAAACACTTGTTTGGCCCTCCAGAGCCTGGGTGAGCCCTTGGTAGCTCTTGGCTGGTGGAATGACCTTTTGAAGTAGCTGTAGGGAGCATGGAGAGAGTGGTGGTGGTTCCTGGTTTTATTGAGGGGAGCCTTAGGTGACAAATTTGTACATTACAGTGGATGGACAGATTTCCAGCACCATATTCTGTGTATATGTATATAAAAATACATATATGGAATGCCATATATAACCTGGTTAGGATGGAAATATCTGCATGTTTTCTGCATTTTCCTGTGCTTCATTGTTTTATATGGAACAACAGAAACTGATTTATTCATGTCTTAAGCTGTATCAATGGCTAGTTTTCATAAAGTATGAGACTACAGTATTGCTCTAAACTCCTCCCAATCCCTGATATAAACTAAAATAGGTTGCTTATGCCATTTTATGAAATGAGGGGATCCAGCTCATTATTAATAACCATAGACCTGTCAGACATTAAGAGCACATGCAGTAATGAGCTCATTCCCTGGCAGACTGGCTTGCATGTAGAAAAAAACACTCTATGTATTAAATATACACTTGAGAAACACTATAGTAAATGTTCCAGTCGTTCCAGTTATATGCTGCTGAGAATATTCTGTAATTTAAGGCTCAATCATATGTTCTCTAAGGAAACCCACTGATACCTAATTACATGAAGATTACAAAAGATAATGACAACATAATGAATTACAGAACCTTTATAACTTATTAGCACAATTTCCTGCTCTGAATCAAGACATTTAGATGAAGTTTTAAGGATAGCTTTCTGTGACATTTACTCCTATCTTCCACAATGAGCCTAAGGGGAAATACAGAACTGTGTGTGATTGGTTTTATGAGGATGGCATAAGCTCTTGTGCCTACTACGTTTTTATGAAGTTGGAGCCAAGCAGATACTAATTTTGTGATATTTCCTAGCACTTCACTATCTCTAAGCATGGTGTCATATGTAATCGTCTGCTTTTTCATTTTCTACATTTCTGTGGTCTTATATTCTCATTTAATTGGCTTTGCTGTCCTACCCTACAGGTTAAGAACATTGAAATAAAATTGTAAAGGAAACCAATTATGCAGTCTTGATAAAGCCAAGGTTACATTTCATATCACTACTCTTCCTCCATGTAACCATTCCTCTTTTTTTTTTAACCATTTTTTTTTTTCCCTCGGTTACCATGCTCCAATCATGGATGAGACCATAGCACACCCATTCTGGCTAAAATCTCAGTTTACTCAATTAAGGAAGAAAGCTATCACAGATCTTAACTAAGTCATATTTAACCCCTGACATGCCCCTATTTACAATGTCTGTGACTCAACGGCTGTTACTCATGCAGGTCTTTTTATAATTGTGTCCTACATATAGTGCTGAATTCAGTGCTGACTGGAAGAGTTTGCTTTCAATTTGAATAGCTTAACCAGGATTTTCTGAAGTCTTGTGAAGCTTTATTAGCTTCTAGCATAACTCATCAAGCGTTCAGCAATATCTGGGCAGAATTAGATATTGTGGTTATCGAGGATGGAATTAGTTTTAACCAAATAAAGACACAGATCAGATCTGAAAAAAAAAAAAAAATAAAACTTTTACTTAAAAGATGAAATAGTTTCAAAAGAACTTGCTAGGAATATTTCCTTACAATGATGTATTATGTCAAATTTTAATCAGACATCAAATAGTATGAACGTAAATTAAAATAAATCTTGTATTTTTTTACCTCATTAAAAGTCAATATAAAACCATGAGGAGAAAATACACATGAGAAGAAAAAAGTGCTTGTCACTAGTGTCAAATGCAAGAACAAAGGTCATAGTGAGAGGTGGAATAAAAACTTTATGAAACCATTGTATTGAGCAGAAGCATAACAGCAAATATCTGTGTGTGTTTCTGTCGAGTAGTTGACAATGCTCTGGATTCTATTCTCCATGGAAACGAGCATCTTTTCATAAAAATTGAACCCTGAACTCTGTTTCTTTAATAAAATGTTACTCTATTCTTTTCAAATAAGACCCTTTCCAGTAAAAAAAAAAAAAAAAAAAAAAAACAACCACAAAACCAAAAGTCCTTTAATACCTCCCTCTCCCTGATTCCTTTCGAAGGGGGATTAAAATATTTTGCCCAATCCTGTTATTGTCATGTTTAGATATACCATGTTACTAACTTCCTGCAAAATGCTTGCTAAAATTACTTTTGCCATTGTGTTTAGCTGTCTACTAATTGGGAGCTTCATATGGGCTGGAGAGCTTTATCCCTGTCTTCCCAAATACACCTCAGTGCTTTTTACACCTGTTCCCATAGCCTTGTCATGTACTTTCTAAAAATTATTCAAACCTACTTGAATTCTGTTGTGTATAAAAGGAGAATTGAGGAGCTGTGCTGCTATCTGGAGTTAACCTATAGTGGAACTAACTCTAGGATTGACAACAAAGAGGATATAAACAGATCTGATTTAAATAAATAGTCAAAGGCTTTTTCTAGTACATGAAAAAACCTTCAGAAATCTGTTCCAGATCTAAATGCTGATCAGTCGTGACTTTTTAGGAAAAAGTCAAGAAAAAATTAAAAAAAAAAAAAAAAAACAACACCATAGTGCTTAGTAAATGCTCTTCTTTTTTAGGGATTTTTAAATAAGATGGTTTGGACAAAAATTAGCGTTGAATTTGAGAGAAATTAAATGCCAGTATGTCATTATAGCATTTTTCAGAATAATGGCGCCGATCTGTTAACCACAAATGTTATGGTGTTGCTGTATATACAGAACTAAGGATAAAATGAAACCAGTTTCTTCATGGTCGATGACCTAAAGCACTGTGTCCTGAACAATTTTTTTCCCACTAAAAATGTTGTAATTGTTGGACCTTCTGTTATCCATCATCTCCAACAGTCATATGGCCTTTTTCCTTTCTGTCTCATGCAGTGAATAACAGAGCGTTTTTGACCTTGCTTCAAAGTATATTTTCTGCACCATGAATAACTGTTCTCTTCTGTCCTGAAATGAAATTATCTTTAAGTACGATGATACTTTTGTTTGTTTTTGTAGATAATCTTGATTATTGGATAAGTGTCTAAATGTGTAAATACTGGAAATTCTTTACTTATGTTGGTTTTACTTGTAACTGTCAAAGGTCAAGTAACGTTCTTCTCTTTCCTTTTCATTGATCTAGTTACTATTAATTAGAAAAGAGGAATGGGGGTATGAACCCCAGAATGTAAAACTTCATATTTTGCTAATGTAAGCTTCATTTATGTCATATGAGATCTGGTTTTCTTCACTTTGAAAGGAGGCACTGCTGTTAGTGTTGGAACAATTTTCCCAAATGGCAATTGAAATATATATATTGTGACTGAAAAATTAATTCCTCAGCTAGTCATATACTGGCTTGCAAGGAAATCGGATCAGCCCCTAAAGGGAAGTTAAAAACAAGTTAAAATAACTCAGTGCAAACTAATGTAACGTTGCTGAGCTGTGTTTCTCCAACTTACATCAGTGTGCTGCAACCACAGTTATTAAGCTGGACAAAACACAGGTTTTATTCACAGACAGGGGAACTTTTGGCCGTCAGTGAGGCCAGTTACAAATGACCAGTGATGACAGGAGTCTTCCAAGTTGTGTGTATCCCTGGCTGGAGAAAGTGCTGTAGCTGCCCAGTTGGTGACATCTCCAGTGAAAAGGACAGGTAATAAAACTTGCAGGAGAGATGAATCAGTAGCAGTTTGGAAAGCCAGCAAGAAAATCAAACTAGGATTTGCGAAACGTTGTAAGCAGGAAAGATTCTGAAGGTACTTGAAACAATTGAAATAACTATATTGGTGGGAAGGACTCTCTTTTGTATAAGAAAACAACTTTCTTTCATGAGAGATAGTATTTTTTTCTGTACATGTTGCTTGTGAGAGCCTTAAATGAATTGTTCTCAAAGATTACCTTGAGTTGAATAGTTAATACTAACACAGCATTAAAGAAATCTCAAATTGTATGCTTATGAATCCAAGGCAATAAGATCCCAAATTAATCAATTTTTTTTCCGATGACCAGTTTCTAGCATTCTAATGGTGATCATCTGTTCTTTTATGCTCAAATTGCTATAGCTTTTAACAATCCATTTCAGCATTTTTATATATGCTACATGTTAAATTTTGTGGGAGAATCTAATGGGCACTGGGAAAAAGATCACCTCTGTTCATTATCTTTTTCTTCTGTATTCTTTTTATTCCTGGGGCCTGGACACCTTTGTCAGAATTTTCAAGATGCCAAACCTGCATAACCATGCAAAAAAGGCCTCTTATCTTTTCAGCTTTAGAAATTACTCTCTTAAATTATAAGATCTGGACCAGCTTCTGTACAGAGAAGTCATACTGAATTAATAATAAAAATTATAATTTGACTTATTTTTGTGGGAAATTCTGTAGAAGACAGTAATTATGATTTTGAATATAATGAGCTATGAAAATGTGAAGGTTTCAAGGTGTCAAAACCTTCAAACCTTCTACTGAGCTGGGATGCTACAACTTCTAGAGGAATAAAGTTCTTTGCCTTCTTTATAATGCATATGACTTGAAAAAAATATAGTGTGTTTTTTCAAGGAGATTTAAAAACTATCTCAGCTGTATCATATTCTACTTGCTGGATTAGAAAATAAAAAAACCCTGACAGACTGTTCTGACATTTTGGGCTAAAGGAATCCAAGTGTAAGACGTTGATTTTCCTTCCAGTAATTTTCCCAAACAAAACTAGCTTATTCTTCAAATGAGAAAAGAATAGATGAATGAATGCATGTTAGGCAAAATCTTGCTGAAATGTACGATGGCTTATATTGGTAAATAGACAGAGAAACTCAGGAAATCTGAAGCCGCATTCGATAACTTACAAATGAAACAATGATAGATTTACCAAAAGCACTTACAGAAAAGGATTTTACTGCTGTGTAATAATAGTTTCAGTCTAGAAGTGCCAGTCTAGAGTTGTAAGTCTTGCTGGAATACCTGCAGCAAAGAAGGAACATGTCACCAGGTATTCAGCAAATTCTTTCATTTCTTTTTTTTGCATCTGTTCTGAAACCTTTTCAACTGTTCTCATAGTTAAGGCAGCAGAAACATATCTGATGGAAAATTGCCTGCCTGTGATCACATGCTAGTTGGACTGCTTCATGATGAGAGCAAATGGTTGCATGACTGTTGAAGTACAGCTGCAACTGGAAACCAGAAAACATAACCCTTAGCAACTCCAGGCTCGTACTGCTTTTGCATCAGAATGAGGTAATTTATAGGGGGGGTGTTGTCAGATTTGTTGTGGGTCAATTTTCAGTTTTTATTTATTTCTTTATTTCTTTCAGGCACTCTGCTGTGCAAAAAAAACCCTATGGCATAAATGGAGTGGTTTCTCCTGTCACTGCTTACCATTTCCTTAAGCACCCCAGATATCTAGATCCTGAAAATATATTTTTGAGCATGCATTTGGGTGGAATCCAGTGGAAGTTAAGACCATGCATGAGGGCTCTTCTTGAGGAAGTTATTTTTCTGTAAAAGCCACAGTTAGGAATGAAATTCAATGCCATTTTGCAAGTTTTATGAAAGGACATTTCCCAGCCATTGCTGGAGAATAAAGAATTATTCAGCTTATGCTTACTAGAGGTGATATATATCCTAAAATCAATTTTAAGTGTCTTCTGACACATTAGACATTAAAAATTCTGACACAATCTAGAGAGTCTTTACATGCATATCAATGTTTTATTATTGCTTCAATTTGAGAGGTTAATTTGAAAAACATGCTTTCATCCTTGTAATTGAGACTTTTTTATTTGTGTGAGTTCTTCAGTAGTTTGTTTTTGTTAATCAAACAGATGGCAGTGAGTTGCCCTCCTTTTTTCTTTTTCTTTTCTTTTGTTTTTTAGTTTTATATTTCTCTCCCATCTGACCTCATTCACTTTACATCAGAGATTTCCCAGTCAACTGTGTGATGTTAGCTGAATGGGTAACATTTGGTTCAACATTTGAGATTCAAGACAGGTCTTTGAAAGAATGTAGTATCATATACAAAGATGACAAACAGATCATGAATAATAAAAGTAACACCTTAAATTTTCTTGTAGCTCTAGAATAATTCACATCTTTTCAACATGTGTAGAAAACACCTGGGGAAAGGTCTTGTCAAGGTGAAGCCAAAGCGAAAACTAAGTAGCCAACAATACTTAATTCTTTTGCAACATTTTTCTGGTATATCATGTGATGTCATCACATCTTCTCTGTCTGCTTCACAGTGGATCTCAGTTATAGTAAATATGATTAAAATCCCATGAAAACTAAGGCAATGATTTTCTCAGGAAATTGGTGTAAAAGAGGAGCTCTGAGCACCTGCTGCCAGACATTCACCAGGCTGCTACGTCACTGCAAGTTGGAGACCCAGAGTAGTGCCAGAAAATTGTCCCAGCATGGCAGTGCACCCCAAGGCTGGCCTGTGCATCCAAAATTTCATTTTGAAAAGAACACATGTAAACATTTTACCACATTTAGGTGTAGCTATTGTAATCGCAGCCCGTGATTTCCCTTGTGTTTGCTTGACAGCACTATGACAGTAGATGAATCTTCCTTGTCTCCTCCAAACATTTTGCTAGTTGAACATCCTCTTGATTTTAAAATATTGAAGAAAAATTTATGTTGCATGAGCTGAAACTAATCCTTTAGTAATTTTATTTGCCTTTTTTTTTTGGGAGGGGGTTACAATGAAGATGGATTTGATCAGAGAAATCTAATCAATCTATTGTATTCGAGCAATTTTACTTTGTAAATGCAAAATTCAGAATTGCTGAAATTAATCATGGTTTTCATCTCATTAACACCAGAGGGAAAAAACAGTCATCTTTGACATAGACCAAGGATATTTTATCTAATAAGGAATACTCATGCCTTGTTTGATTCTGAAAAATTCGTCACCCCTTAAATAGCTTGTAGCATTTTAAAATTGTAGTGGTTATTATTATAACCATGCTGTTTCATCGTTCATCCTTGTCTTCTTTGAATTGAGGCAGCCTTGGTCATACACAATATGTATAATCAAGATGTGAATGGGGAGAGAGTTGGAAGTCTAAGGTATTCAGTAATGCCTGCTTAGTATTTAAAGAAACTGTATGCTCAAGTTTTAAAAATATGTTACTTAAGTCAAGCAAAACCAACTCTCAAGCGGAGGAGGGCAGAGGACATTTAATCTTGTGCTAGAGAAGAGTCAGTTTCTGGTTTTAATAGGCTTTAATTTATTACTGTAAATATTGGCAGAGTGGTTTTTCGGTGGCAGTGATTAATACTCAGACCCAGAAGCAGGGAGGGGGAGTGTGCAAGTGTGCTCCTGCTCTTTCTGCAGCCTGCAGCTTAGCAGCGGACCCCATTTTATGTCCCTGTTACAGAGGTGGCTAACAGGCCAAAAGGATCAGTCTCCACCAGAAGTTCTGCCTCTCTCAACAGCAGCATGTGAGTTGGGCCATACACTGTATGCTGACACCTGTGCAGATAGTGCGCACCTAGGAAAGGTGGTTCCTGTTTATATCTGGGTTGAGAATATACACAGTCTGGCTTGCCTCCTGTGTATGTATTGCCAACTGTTTACCACAAAGCTGTTGTTTGCAAGGACATATTGGTGACAGCCAAGGTGGTTTTGGTGCCAAAGTCTATGCAGAAAGGTCCTCTGTGCATTACTTTGCAGGAAAAAACTCTCAGCTTTGGATTTGGTCTGGCATGCTTTCTAGTTGGTGTTGAGAGTTACTGCTCTGAAATGCAGCATTTTTGTTTGATTTTTCTGCCATATGAAATACCAGAGTGACTGTGTGATGGTTTATCTTCCTATAAATTTGATTTAGTGCTTTCACTGACTAGCTTTCTTCTTGGAAATCTGCTGTAGGTAATGTGACCTCCGTTGCTCTGCATAGAGTATTTTACTGGCCATTATGTGTAGTTTATGATTTAATCCATTTTAAACTCTTCCTGTAAGTACTTATATTTTTTCACTTAATTGTATCCATTTGATCCTCGGCAGTCCTTCAGGAGACGAAGTTATTGGACCATTATTTAGTCATGAAGCATTGATTTGTGCTATATAAAGAATGTATGGATCTTGCTCTTTTGAAGTGTGAAGACCTCTTTGTACTTGATCTTGTAAATGGGAGAATACCTTTCTCTTTGTGAACTTCAGTATGAAATTTGTACAGATCAATCCTTTATTTCTGTTCATCAATATACTTCTTATAACACCATTATAAATAATATTTACATTTTCTTCATGACCTTTGAATTCTGATATCATCTAACGAATTGACATGCCTAAAAAAAAAGCTGCTTTGAGTGTATATTTGGATTTTGTTCGGAAAACCATTTTGTTAAAGTGGAGTTGCCAGTTGATATGATAAGGGACCTGGAATGACAGCCAGCCAACTACATAAGATTTTCTAAAGGTTAGTGATAGCAAATAGGGTCTCTTTGGCACTATTGGATTTAGTAGTGTGAACTACACAGCTGGCTTGGTTGTAGTAAGGAGTAAGTCTGGAAAGAGTGTCAAGGATTATTGTGCCCCCCTGGTTGAGTAGTTTAGCTCCCAGCCTAAATATATCCACTATTTGGATGCAGCTGCTGCATACATTTCTTGGAGCACTCAACATCTTTGTTGCAGGTACATGGAAGCAATTTCTCTGCGCACATCTGCTGGTGTTTATGACTAGAGCGGTGGACAGAAGCAGTACTGTTGGTGGACTTAAATGCATTTTCAGATCACTCTGAAAAATTATCATGGACTGTGTATGCCAGTTTTTGTGTCCACCTGTGTTTTTTCATCACACTAATGTGAAGTCTCTCAAAACTACTTGGATACCAAACTACTAATGGATCATTTTCAAGATCTGGCGTATGTGTTTGGGGAAGATCCTTACTTTTCTTACATGTGTGAGTGATGGCCTTTACAATGTCGATCAGGATTATGTAATCTACTGTAGTAATGTTAACGATAACTGCTGAAATTTCTGTAAAATCCAACATAAAGTTGGTATGTTTTAAGTTAAGACTTAGTGCTGTGGTGCTGGGCAGTTTGAAATTAACCATTAACCCTTTTCCCAAAAGGTAAGTATTACCACCATAAAAGCCTCAGTGCAGTTCATACAGAAAAATGGGGAAAAAGGCTTTTTATAAAGAGTCATTACAAGCTGATGGTCTACACATTTTTTTTACTCCACATCTAATAGCTTTGAACATTCATTTGCTAGAGGAGGTTCATTCATGGAGGTTAAAAAAGAAATCTACTGCTCTGTATTCAGTAAAATGGAAGAAAAAAGTGCTCCAGATTCATAAATCTGAATTCTATTCAGATTTAAATGGGAGCTGTTCAGTTGAGCAGAGGAGCTGTTGAGAAACTACCTAAATGCAAGATGGTCTTGATATGCTATGGGAACAGGGTGCTGCAGGATATTAAGATTAAGGCCTTTGATTTTTCTCTCAACTCTTTATGAGGTTACATGAGGGGAGGAGAAAGGAAAGGCGAAGAGAGTGCACTGATATTCTGTCCTC
>JAOEHX010014351.1:12172-38108 GCA_025448015.1 Bolborhynchus lineola | reverse complement strand
GGCCCTTTAGGCTCAACAGACATTGACATAATAAATCAAGTTACCTGACTGCTCATCTTGGAAGTCTTGCTTTCCCATTGCCATCACCTTATTTTACCTTTCTGAGAGGATGTTCTAGCTTTCTTTTTTGATACCATACACATTCAAGTTTAAAAGCTTGTAGGATGCCTATTGTCCTATTTTATACTTGCCAGAACTTGAAATCATCAAGCTGGCTCAATAATACTTGTAACAAAGCTATTTTTTGCAACAAGCGATACTTGTATGAAAACTATACCAAAAAGAAAGCCAGTTAAATGAGCACATCCAATGCTTTTACAGGAAATTGCACTACCAAATGTTGATCTAAGTGCCTTGCAGGAAATTTACACACAGAGCTATATATGCTATAGTAACTAACTATAAAAAAGAGCTTGTTTAAACCACGGTTGCTTGTTAATCATGCTGAAGTTCTTCACAATTTAACACATAAATTCAACCAAGGTACACTGAAAGTAAAGCCTCTGTAACCTGCAGGGAAATGTGGCAGGTAATCTAATGCTACAGAGGAGGAGGAAGATTAATAAAACTCCAATGGCCTATCTTTAAAAGAGTTATTTCTCTTTTTCTTGAAACAATCCCTAACATGGAGTTTGGCTAGGGCTCCACAGCTCACATGGGCCTATCTATCTGAAATGGCCAGAAGACCTTTAACAATTTCAGTGGTGGAATTGAAAGGCCACTGGGATAGGTGAAAGGGAGCGATGAAATGTAAGCCATCAATGACTTATACATAATGAAGCCATCAGAAGCTGACATCTAAAACAGATCAGATGATCCAATCTCCTGATGTGCCTAGTTCTCTCCATAAACTTCAGAAAAGCCTAGAACAACAGTGTCACACACAGACAAAGCTGCAGTGTGATTCATCTGAAATGAAAAGTGACGAAGCTACAGATCTTGCCAGTAGACAGCCAGTCTCTGCAGCACAGTCTGTGCTGGGACTAACTGGAGCATTGGCTTAGCACTGACATGAAGAAAGGAGGCAGAAAAAAAGGACATAAAAAAACACCTTTGCTGACTGACTCAGCTGCCAGCAATACCTCTTTGAAAAAACTACACCCTAATATTGAATCGGATAAATTCAGTTTAGGAATATCAAAAACTTCAAAGACTAAGTTCAGACAACTGTATTCCAGGCAGGTCCCTATAACTACCGTTTCTATTAGCTTGACATCTCTGAACATCTACAGGTGGCCAAGAAGGAAGGGGCAAGGGCATGGGAAAAGACTGACAACTAAAATTCTAGTTCAATCATCTAGAAGACAGCAGTTACTTACATGCTGGCAGACTTTGTCCTAATTAGCTATGCTGTTTAAATTAGCTGAAAGCTGCAATATATAACAAGAAAGAGCAACTTGAGAAATTACCTCTTAAAAGAATACAAAAATAAATCATCTTTCACTTTGCTGCTGCACAAATGCAAGGGTATTTCAGGTTAACTGGCAAATATCCTTGGAAGGATTTGAACAGCACTAAATTCTATACATAGCATATGCATGGAATATGAAGAAGAAGCATTTTTCTGCCTATACAGTTCTTGCAGTTTCTTGGACTTCAAAATGTATATAAAAAGGTCTACTAAAAGTCACACATGACATTAAAATGACTGTAAGTACCTTAAGGTCTTGCCTTATTGCCAGCAGCTCAGATTCTTTCCCATAAAGATCCAACTGCAGCTTCTCCATGTTTTCCTTATTTTTTTCATGGCTCTTCTGTAAGTCTGCTAGCTTGACTTTCTCCGCTTTAAGCTCCTGTGCTGACAAAATAGACTGCTGTTGCAGTTTATTCTCCAGTTCTGCCTGAAACATAAGCATAGGAAGTTTTGATTAGTTGCAGTCAGTAAAGCTTAATCATTTTAATAATTTGCATTTCTACTACAAGGCAATATTTTTTTTCCACTTACAAAATAGCAGTTCAGTAATCTGTTATTCGTGATTTTACAGTAATATTTTGTAAGTAATCTAACAGCAAAAATTTCATTCATGACAAAAAACTTAGTGAAACACATTAAGACCAAACATTAAAAATCTTAATGTTTTCAACTGTTTCAAGTTTCTGGCTGTGATAATTTTCTTCACAGTATCTAGTATGTTGTGGATTTGTACTGAAAATAGTGTTAATAATACAGATATGCTTTAGTTATTGCTGAGAAGCACTCACACAGAGTCAAGGCCTTTTCCACCTCTCACACTGAGGATGCACAAGGAGTTGAGAGGGGCCAGAGTTGACCCCAGCTGACAAAAGGGATATTCTAGACCACATGGCATCATGCTCAACAGATAAAGCTGGGGAAGAGGAAGGGGGTGATGTTCAAAGTTACAATGTTTGTCTTCCCATGTAACAATTACACATGATGGAGCCTGGCTTTCCTGGAGATGGCTGAACACCTGCCTGATGAGGGGAAGTGGTAAATTAATTCCTTGTCTTGTTTTGCTTGTGTATGTGGCTTCCACTTTACCTATTAAACTGTCTTCATTCCAAGCCATGATTTTTTGCATTTTTATCCCTTCCGTTTCTCTCCCCCATTCCAACAGAGGGGAGTGAGCAAGCAGCTGTGTGGTGCTTAGTTGCTGGCTGGGGTTAAACCACAACACCAAGTCCTATTTCCATAGACTGACTAAATACGATCACGTAGCATAGGGCAACCAAAGGTGGAGCGACATTTAACAGTGAATGGCACAGAACACAACATTTCCTAATGCTGTAAGACATTTGAACTCTTTCCATTATGGTTTATGAGTTTCATACTGTCACTCAGATAAATTCTTCTGGTACAATAAGAGAAGACTTGATTTAAAATCATCACAGATGTTCCAAAACACTGCAGAGTTTGTCTAAACCACTCTCACAAAATTCTACCACTTTACAGAAAATGTCAACTTTTGCTTCATAGCATGCTCATGGAGCAAAATAAACACAATCTAGTAATTTTTATTATTTTATTGAAACTCAATTCCTACCAAATTCATATATCAACACTGGTTTGGTTTACTTTATTACTGTTGTTGACGTTGTTTGTATCTCCAACAGCTCTGAAGACCTTGTTTCTACATCTTGACCTTACCTACTACAACAAACAGCTGTTTACCACACAGACACTGAAATAAAAGCTGCAGCATTTATCTGAGAAATTTACATTCATTTTCTTACGGGAGTAAGAGAGGCCAGTCTTACCTTTTCTAAAAAGGCAGTTTTTAATTCAGCTTGCAGTGTCTCACTATGTTTTTTCTTCTGCTCAAAAGATTCCTTTAACTCTCTCAGCCTCCCCTGGAGGTGTTGCTCACTTTTTTCTTTCTCCTTCAGAAGATCCTGAATTTCCAGTATTTGTGTTCTTGCTGCATCAAGTTCTATCGACAACTGCTTAGAAATCTATATTCAGAAATATTAAATAACTGTATATCATTTTAATGTAAATCAGTATTTTTATTAAAGTATGAAAAATGTAGGACATGGTAATACCAAGTAACTGTTTCACTAATGAAAAAGCCTGAAGGGTTGTAAAATCCCTGCAGCTAAGATTTGCGCAGCACAGAAAGGGAGGAGTAAAACCTGTACGTTAAAGATCCATATTATCATTTTGGAAATTTTAGCACCACCTTATTTCAGTGCCCCAGTTAGGTTACAATTTGAGAACTGCAACCTCTTTATCCCTCATCAGTCCCAGCATGTGACACTGAAAATTAATCTTTTAAATACTTATTACTGATTTCTGGATTTTCGAAACTACACAGACAGCTTACCCCCTCCTTTTTTTCCAGTGAGTTTTTCAGTTCATTCCTCTCTTTGGCTACAGACTCTGTTTGGACCTGGAGCTGGTGCCTTAACTCTTGGCACGATTTTTCCTAAGAAAGATATGACAAGAAAATATTCATGTGAACTTCTAAGACTGGGTATCAGATACTTCCTGCAGGATCTACAAAGCCTTGAAAAATAATGCTTTCCCTTCCAGGAAAAGAGCTTTCCTTCTCAGCTGCAGACATATTTTCAGCTCAAAACTCTTTAAAACTTTAAGAGTGGTAACTCTAAGCTGAACACAGCTGATACCCTGTACTAACAAATGCAGCCATGTGCTGAAGAGTTTTTCCGATTACAGATGTCTCCCCTTTGAAGCTGCTGCTGGCAGCCCTTCTCCTTCTTGTGGAAAGCAGTAGGCTCATCACTCTCCCCAAGATTCAGAATTTCTTGATGTTCTAGAACTCATGAGCAAAGTACATTTGCAGGAGTTGTATTTAAATACAACCGCATTTTAAGCCCAAATACCGTTCACTTAAGACAGTGGCAAGCCTCCAACTGACTACAGAATTAGAAGCAGAATCTGGACTCCTATCTTTAAGTCTAAACTGGGGAGAAAATCCTTCAAGTTTTTAGGAGAAACAAATATTTAAACAGCAGTAACCAATTAAAGCAAATAAAAGGGCTTATCTGAAAAAGGTGAAGAGTAAAGGAAAAAGTTATTTTTAACTAGGAGCAAGATGTTTTTTAGATCAGAATAAAAGCAGCTTTGAGCGAGTTCTGGGAAATGGTGACATGTAAGATGAGAAGAGAATGAGAAAGACACCCTTACCATGTCTGAGGCAGGGGTCAGAACAACTGCATAAGAAAATCTATAAAATATGTGCTCATACAGTGCCCACTCATAGTACCAACAGAGCAAGAGAAAGAAGGAAAAAGCACATTTTAAGGCTAGTGAGAGTTCACTTTCTTTACCATAGTAGGTTGCCCAGGTGATCAAGAACTTGTTGTTCCACAACTTGAGAAACCTTTATGAAACTTAAAGGGTTCTAGCACTCTGATAATACCTTAAGGCCTCTCCACAAACAACAGATGATGTTACTCTGCCTGCTGTACACAGCCTTCCAGCAAGTCAAGTGCACAGAAAGGCTGCATATACAAAGACTCCAGAAATGAAGCTAATATGGCCTTGGCAAAATAAATTATTCTTCCATATGGTTACAGCTCAGCAAAGGGTTTATAACTTTGTGTTGTTATAATAAGGCTGATGTACTCTTAAAAAAAGGGACATTTCCCATTAAATTGTTTCACTGCTTGTCTCCATTTAGTTTCTTCACCACATTAAAGGCATGCAGCAAGAAAAAGGGACCATGGTGTGTGATGTTGACTACTGTGAACATCCAGACAAAAATTTAAGGTAGGACACATATATGAATTAATAAAAACAACAATCTGTTTTCCTTAAGGCAATTAATTTCCATGCATTGTAAGTGTATGTACACTCTTTTCAGACAGAAAGCAAAATCATTTTATTGGACCATAAATTCACCAAACTTAGTGTATAATGAAAGAAACTACAAACCATTTCTGCCACAGTTGCTTTTGCTTTTTGTACTTCTTTTTCTAATTCTTCCTTTCTTTTTTTGAAGGATTCAGAACTTTTTGAGAGCTTATCTTTGGTAGCTGTGAGATCCTTTATTAGAGCATCCTTCTCTGATTTCACTTGTTGCAGCTCTGATGATGCTGCTTGCATTTTGCAATCTAATTCTTTGAGTTGCTTACTAGTATCTTGGTTTGATTTTTCAAGGTTTTGTTTGAGGCTGGCCTTCTCCTCCTCCTGCTTTGAAATTTGATTTTTTGCTTGTTCAAGGGCTTCAGACTTCTTCTGCAAATCCAATTTAGTATTAGACATCCTGCAAATACAAAGGGAAAAATAGTATTTGGTTTTAAATTCTTCTTCACAGCTCCTTTGTACCATTAAATGTCTCTATTATTTAACTGTAGAACTTCAAAGCATGCCTCCTTCATCCACAGCATAAAAAACTTTGTCCCCCTGAGGAAGACATACCAGCAACTCTAAAAACTATTCTGAGATAGACTTTTCCTTCTCCTCAACTATAATGAGCAGAAACTACACCTTTACTGTTTATGCATAAATTGCAAATTAGTCTTTGCAAAAAGTTACAGGGCTATGGATACTTAAAGATGGACCTCAGTGTTTAGATACCTAATGTTTAGATAGCTGACATTAAGCACAGTGAATGCTCTGAAGTAGTGAACTGAATCAAAGCAGTCAGTGATTCACATGAGACTACATGGCAGATGGAGTCTGCATGGCATAGAGTGAAAGAAAACAGGTGGGATAAAATTCAGTTCTTGTAACAAAGGGGACGTATCACTTATCTATGATTTTCAGAAATCACAGCAGAGAAAAACAAAATTCCAAAACTAGTCCAAACTACTCTAGTTCTATGCCCGACATTGAAAAGCATAATAACACAGGAAATGCATACGCTTCTCTTGCTGCTTCAAGTTGTTTACTGAGTTCTGTTGTTCGGAGGTCTAATTCTGTGGATTGCTGTCGCTGCTGCTGTAACTCCCGAAGAGCTTGTTCTTTGCTTGCTTTGGCATCAAGAATGTCAGCTTCAAGTTTCTGACATATAAAAATAAAAAGTTAGAGCTATCGGAACACAATCAACAAAATCAAAATAGCAGCAAAAAAGCAGAAGTCATCTAGTCTGAGAGTAGCATTTATTGTAGATAATCTTCACTGTAGAAAGCAGTCACATTCTTGCACATTGTCTACCTATTTCATTAGTTTCTATTTGTCTTTCATTATTTAGTTCCTGCAAACCTCTTGCTCCTCTAGAACTGAACTATTTTGGTAAAATATTTAAAATCATCTTTAAATTAAAGGCCAAGCAGTCATTTTACTGCAAAGTACTAGATAAAAAGCAGGTATCTTTAAAGAGCTTATCCAAAACAACTATATAAAGAAAGGCCATACACAGTGCTCAACTCTGGGGTCATGTTCCCATCCACCACTGAGTAGTTTCAGCAGTTTCAAATGACTGCTCATTTACATATCCCAAGAACTCTGCTATTATTTGCAACAAAAGCAAAGAGACAAACTACATTGGTGAAAAAATCCTATGCTCATCTGGAATAGGTTTTTATTGTTTTCTTTGGGGTTTTGGTTTTAGTTATCTGGGGGAGAGCAGGAGGGTGGTTTTGTTGGGTTGTTTGGGTTGTTTTTTTTTCCAGGTGCTTCTTCATTTATTTGGAGTATAAAAGAACACAGGAGTCTTCAGCAAACAGGCACTCCTTAGACTCTTCAACACACTGGCTGTTTAACAGGCACTTCTGCTTTCACACAGTGGCCATAAAATAAAATGGTCAAGTTTTTCCAAGAAAATTCCTGAGGGCTTTTTGCTTTCTGTTTTTTTTTTTAAATACCATCCATTCAACTGAAATAATCCCAAAGAATGGCAATGACGCCAAGATTTTACACAGATTTGTGCTCCTGTTGACAGCATCAGCAACCCTACACTGTTTCACACTTCAGCTACCAGGAACCTCATAAAATCTTGTGCAAGCAAGCACTGTATTCCTCCCAAACATTTGTCTGTCAGTTACTTGTGAAATTTTTGTAAAAGGATGAGAAATAAAAATACAAATCAAAGTGAGTAGGAAAAAAATCCCAATGTGCAAAAAAAGAGAGCAATGGAAGCACAAAATAACCATGCTGGTAATGCATTGTATGACAGCTTTATTTTTAATAGCATGGGATTACAATTTCTTAGGAGGAAAACAATCTTCTTTATTTTCTATAGATCCCATAAGATTCGAAAAACTCTATGCTCTGTCTTCAGCATAGAGACTGCTAATCTCCCTCAAAACAGATGGGCAACACTACAAAAGCAATTTTGCATTGCTCCCAAAGCCCTATACCATATGCTTTTATGTACTGTGAATTTTGACTACCAAAATTTTTAACAAATATTGAACAAAGGTTAAAGCTCCAATTTGAAAGCTCTCAAGCATCAGGACTAGTTCATATCCTTAATTGAAAAGCGTAGCATCTCCAAACACCAAAAGATCCTGCAAATCTCCTGCCAGAATTATTTAAAACAAAAACTGATTCCAGAACTGGAATGCAAAATTCAAGATCAAGTTAGAAGAAAAGCAGCAATAAATAAATCTTGATTAAAAGCCTCTGTAGAAGCCTACTCAAATGCTTTGGAAATGAACAAAACAGAGAAGCAATATTAACTTGGGCTAACCAATGTAACACATATTCCCTACTACCACTTGCAAAGTGTTAAAACTGTGAACTTGAAGACTCTAATTTTGGGATATATTCATATTCCTTCTCATAACCAGGTAGCACAGACGTTGGTAGAAGCACATGTACAGGAAAACGACAGTATAGTGGCAATATCCTAATCCTATCTTCTTAATGTGATAAACTAGCATGGAAGAAGAGGAGAATAGGATTAAATGGTGGATCAGGAAACACAAGTGAAAAAGAAAACCTACAAAAGTGGTATTGATATAATCCTTCCTCCCTAATTTGAGCACAGCTTTTATCACATACTACCAAACAGTGGAGAACATCAGTTTTTGTAAGCTCAGATACTGTGTTCAGTACAAACCTTAAGCTGTCCCTCTAGGTCTTCAGTTTTCTGTTCTAAATAAAGACTTTTCTCTTTGTACTCTTTGAGATTGGCTTCCAGCTGAGCACAGTACTCCTGCTTGTCATTTAGCTTAGCTGTAACTTGATCCAACTGACTGCTGACCTTATTTAACTCCTGAGGTAAAATAAAAGTATGACAGTTGTTAGTTTTTAAATAACTTCAAAAAATTACTAATGTCATATATGATTTAAATGATGTAATGTGTTCCAATTAAAAAGGAAAATAATGTTTCTTTTTTTATTCTGAGGGGCAGGAAATTGAGAGGAGAAACACAATCATGTGCACAAATTCTCTCTGTTAAACTGACAAAGTTTCTTTTAAAGCCTCAATATTCCTCTCAAACTTTACAGGCTGTGGGCTAAATCTTAACAAAGGTGTTAGAAGTTATAAATGGAAGAGGAATTGTAGGTAATAAATGAACCGGATCCTGTAGTTAATAGACCAGTAACTGGAGAGTAACACTATGAAACCCTAGAGAAATTTTTTGCTGTTTTCATGAAATCGAGCACCACCAAAGAGGAAAGCCAGTACCATGTGGAGCCAATTTTCCACATACCAGAGATGATTTCAAACCATTTGGTTCAACACAAACAACATACGCACATTCACCTTGTAACCACTATAATGACAGCTACATCAAAGCTCGCTGCTTTCCAACCAAGCTTATTTATTAATTATTTAGTAGTTGGGGAAGAAAAAAAAAAGTCTTCTGCTTACAGCAGTTAATTACATTCCCACACTAAAAAAATAGTGCTATGTTAGCATCTGCTGGATGTTTCCATGAAGCCCCCAGCAGCACTGATTCTAACAATGCAAATATTAGATTCAGCATCTGGTGGAATGGATCACTAGGATTAACACACATTAAAACATGCAATTTTAGCAAAAGTCTTTGTACTGAATTACACCCAATAGGGCAGCTTTGATTCTGAACCATATTCCACAGAAAAGAGTGGATTATTTACACTACAAAATACAAGAAAATTCTTTATACTATAAAATATACCTGGCCCAGATGACAGCAAAAAGAACTAAATAGATATCACATGGTTAAAGTATCCTAAATTATTATTTCCAAATCATAGAATGGTTAGGGTCCTTTCCCAAAAGGACTTTAAATCATCTAGTTCCAGCCCCCCTGCCATGGGCGGCGACATCTCACACTAGACCATGTCGCCCATGGCTCTGTCCAACCTGGCCTTAAACACCGCCAGAGATGAAGCATTTACCACTTCTTTGGGCAAGCTGTTCCAGTGCCTCACCACCCTTACAGTAAAGAATTTCTTCCTTATATCTAACCTGATCTTCCCCTATTTAAGTTTAAACTCATTTCCCCTTGTCCTTTCACCACAGTCCCTGATGAAGAGTCCCTCTCTGGCATCCATATAGACACCCTTCAGATACTGGAAAGCTGCTATGAGGTCTCCACACAGCCTTCTCTTCTCCATGCTGAGCAGCTCCAACTTCATCAGCCTGTAATCTTTCAGGAGGTGCTCTAGCCCCCTGATCACCCTCCTTTGTATAGAGGCATATAAACCAAGCTCCAAAGAAATCCAGCCCATTGGCTGGAGCAGATGGAGTAGCTTTGCATAGCTCCAAGCATTCAATACAGGTGCTGGCAACTGACTGGTAGCACTGTGATGGATCGGTGCCCTCCTCCCCCAACAAATCTATATGCAACAAGTGCACATTCACATGATATTCAGTTTGTAAACAGATTATACTGAGGTTTTTAAGTATTTTTTTTAGTAACAGAGAAACTTTATATGTTGCTTATAACCTGTTGCTTATCTTGCAGTGCATGTTGGGCAGTGTCCAGGTGATTTTGAAGATCTGCTCTTTGAGCAGCTTTCGATGCTTCTGCTGAAAGCAGCAATTCAGTCTTTGCTTTTACCTGAAAGACAAGTTGTATTTCAGTACAACATCTGTTTTACCACGGCTCATTTTAGTTTTCCTTATACTCATCAGTAAGTTTAATAGCAAAATCAGTAGGTTCTATGTGCTAGCATAAAAAAAAAGGAAAGCTTTCTCATGGTTTAGACCAATCATAGGATTTTAAGCCACAGAGTTCTTATCTTTACTTACTAACAAGAAATAATGAGATATCCGTACTGCATTCACACCTCTGCATAGCATGATAGCCTCAGACTACATGCACATTATGGGGCCTTCAAACCTTCAAAATTCTTAAAAGCAAAAAGAATAAGAAACAAAAAAATATGCTTCCACATGTATGCTACCTCTGCTTCTACCTGCCTCTTTGTGAGCAACCTCCCTTCCAAAACACTCAGCAAACAAAATGTTGAAGTAGGGTATGACTGGTGTTGGAGCAAAGTGGCAATATTCAGGGTCACCTGCTCTTGTGGTTTACTATTTTTCTCCCTACTAGAAATGCAGCTTCTCTGAAGGCTGTAAGAAAGCTCACATTTTCTTAAAAAGCAGCTGCAACAGAGCATAGATTATAGGAAAACCAGCCCAGACAGAGCAGTGAAGCCTAGTAAAAATGGCAAGAAGCTACACAGGAAGAAGTTCCTAGAGCTGTTTGGAAGCTGTATAACACTAATACAAAAGACATCAGAGTGCATTAATCCAACAACAACAGTACTAGCTGCTCCAAGTGTACCAAGGCAAGAACTTCTGGCTAAATGCTGTTTGTTCTTTGAGATAGCTGAATGCAATTAGCAGCTTTCTAGCTTAAGCAGAATTTAACAGTAGGAGAGTCCACATTGAGTCCATGCTAGGGAATTTCCTTGCTTAGTAAATTAAACTGACAACAAGGTGTCCTGCACCTTTTTTTTTGTTTTATTTTTGACAAAGACACCAGCACAGGAAATGTCTAGGCAACAACAACATCTTAGTGACTTAACAGACTTTTACTCTGGTGCACAGAATCCAGGACTGATCAGAGCAGAGTTTTGGATCCTGCTCTTTTTATTTAATCATAACAAATATAAGAAGAGATGCTAGAAGACAGATTTTTCCCAGCTCAAGTACTAACGTTGGGGTTTTATTAATTTAAAAAAACAAAACCAAACAAACAACAAAACCAATATAGACCCAAAAAAACCCCACCGAAACTAGACAAAAAGAAAAAACAAAACAAACACTTGCCACATTTGCCGTCTATTCTATTCAGAATCCACTTACATTTTTCTCAGTTTTATCTGCCTTATTCTAATTCATTCATCTTTTAGTTGAAACATGGAATTTTTCCCAAATGACTTTGTACATTCTCTGGAAAGAATACAGAAATCATATGCAGAATTTATCATCACCAGGCACTCCACAGTTCCATTACCTGAACATCAAGTTGTGATACTTTCTCTTTACTTTCATTTAGCTGGCTGGTTAGTTCAGTGATGTTTGCTTCTAGAGAAAGCACACGGTCTTGAGCAGCTCTTAGATGTGCCTTTTGCTCCTGTACTTGCTCATGCAAATTCTCTTGGGCTTGTTTATGACTTTCTGATTGATTCTTCAGCTTCTCTGTCAGCTGAGTTACCTGCAGTGAATAAAAGAAGTAAGTAGAAGAGAAACCTGGAACGGCAAGTCCAAGGAAGTCATAAATAAGCTGGCATTGAAAGCTGGAATTAAACCTCTTTTTTAAAATAATAGAAATAAACATGTACATGTATCAAAAAATTATTTGCAAGTACATTTTACTAGGGTATATACATAGGAAACATCTAGGAATTCCTTCCCCTAATTCTGATAGCAAGGAAGTCACCAAAACACAAGTCCTGTGAAATTTACATTAAGATCTTTAAAGTAAGTAAGTGTCAAAGAAGCAGCAAAATATAGGAAAGTTTAGCATTATACCTTATGAACTAGGAAAAAAAGGGAAACGGAATTCAGTAATGAGAATGAAATAAGTCTTCAAAAAGAAACAAGTCTTTGAACTCTTACCTGGATTTGCAATGCATGGTTCTTCTCTTGTAGCTGGTTAAGAACTGCAGTTTCTCCTTCACCAGCTTGAATTTTTGCATATAAGTCCTCTCTTTCCTTTTCTAACAGGGAGATGTTTTCCTTGCTTTTTTGAAGCAAAGCCTCAAGATTTTGAATTTTTTGGTCCTTATCTCCAATTTGTCGCAGTACTTGCTCCAAATCATTCTAGAAAATTGCATAATAGCTTCCTTAGTTATAGCGACCTTAGAGGTTATTCCTAATGCATAAAATGTTGGACAAATTTATTAAATGCTTTCTGTATATTCTCTTCCGGATCTGCAAGTTAATTTACTGAAACTAATATAAGTCATGCAAGTCACTGTTACAGAAAAAACATCTTTAAAATAATGAAATTCTGAAATATGCTTTGACATGATGATACATAATTATACTACCTGGGCTTCTCGTAGTTTTGCTGTAGTATTTTGCTGAAGTGTCTGCTGTTCCTGGTGCTGCTGTTTTGCCTTATCTAATTGATGCTGCAATTCTGTAGAATTTGCTGCTTTTTCCTTCAGCTGAAAAAAACCAAAAAATAACCCAGTCAAACCAGACTACTGAGTGATCAACCTCCATTCAGTAAGCCAATAGTGTTCCATGTTCCTTCTAACGCTAAAAGATTTTAGTCTAAATATGAATCTTTGAAACATGGTATAAAAGAACTGTGCAATGCTAGTTAAAGAATCCAAATCTAACCAAAGCATTTATTACTATTAATAAATGAGATCCTATACCACACATATGTATTTTAGCTTTCAAAAATCTAAAACATAAGAGATATTTAGTATGTTTTTTTCCAACATTTGTTAAGCTGTAAGAAGACTGATAATATAGGTATCTGTACAATAACATTACTATCACTATCATTAGCAGTTTTAGTGGCACCTTCAGTTTAGTAGTCTCTCCACTTCTATACTGGTCAAGGCTTTGCAAATTAGCTACAGATAAGCTTTAAAGCTTTGACAATGTACCACTCAGGTATTTGGCCAATCCCCATACAGGCAGCAGAAAATCAGCAATATATATAAGACACTCATTAAAACAAATAAAAATTAATTAACCAAGAGTTTTGTCCCCATCCATCCTACACAGATTATTACCTATCAATGACCTGCTACACCATGTTCACCTGTTCTTTATGTAGGGCTTTATCTCACAAGAATATTTCCATACAAAACTTTACCCATACAGGCTTAGGTGCACCTAAGTTTTTTTCTCATAGGATTCTTAGACAAAATTCATAAGTGTAAAATGTATATCTTTTGTTCATTTGTAAAGCACCATGAACATTAACAGCATTAGTCAAATGAAATCCCTATGAGGGCGAACTTTCAAAGCTGCAACTTCACCACAAGTGTATATACAGGCTACTGTCAGAATAAGAACAAAGTAGAGTCCGCATAAAAGCCCCTACCTGCTCTTCAGCTCGAGAAAGTTTCAATTGCAGATCGGCTACATGCTGCTCTTTGTCCATTAGCTTCTCACTAGACAGCTGCCTCTGTTCTTTGAGCCTCCCATGTGCTTCCCCTAGCTGCCGCTCTGTTTCTAGAAGTTTACTGTGCAGCTGCAAAAATAAAAGTCATCAATTTTTGTAGTCATTATTTAGCCAACACCACTGTATTTTAGACTCCTTTCGTACAATGTTAACCCTAAGTTTTCACAACCCAGAGTAAAACAACCATATGAGCTCCCAAAGCCATGATGTACATCATATAGATCAGAAACACAAATCATGTTAAAGAACAGCATCAACTGCACAAGTTTGAATATTCAAAAAAGTAAGTTGGCAGGACCTAGAAGCATCATTTATCTACAGAAGACCTTCAATATGATTTAGAGAGATTTAAAAGAAGAATCCTGACAGAGAGAGCAATCCTTCAAAGACATAAGGACTATCATATAAAGTAATGATCCTTAGAGCAATAAAGGCTCATACAGCACACACCCTCAATCCTATAGATCCAGAGGCTGAAGCAGCATAACTTTACCTGCTTCTGTGGCTCCCACAATATATTGTTCTGCACTGCTAGAATAGTAAGACTGTAATTTTTAGCTTGACCTGGCTACATCAATGGCATTCATTCTCTGCAGAAAACAGATACCGAACCTTCAGTGCAGAGTACACAGTAACTTTGGTGACTTTCAGTCCAGCATCTTCCAGCGGCACAAAGGAAGGGTCTGCGTTTTTCCAGCTGGACATAAGCCTGCCTCATGATTTTCTCAGTCATCAAAAGTAGTGCTGCAACATGTTCAAAGTACAAGGATTGTCTTTTACAATTCATTGTTCAAAAGAGCTCTCTCCATAAAGCTGGCTTTTCTTCTACTTGAAGCTCTCATGATAGGTCCTGGGATACCACCTGCCTAACTTCTACATGAGCACATTCATAGATACACAAACAAACTTTCAACTCAGTGCAAAACCAGAGAATGAATCAGACCTTGCAGTACAAGAACTTTCCTCAGGTATCAGGATAAGTAAAGCTTGCTTCCCTATGAATTTATGTCCAAGACTCTTGAATCATTCACTTTTTAACTCCAGGTCCTCCATTCAACATCCCTAAACCCTTCTCACACTTTCCTCAAATCCCTACTAGTATCTAGGCAAAAGCCTGCACAATCTCACCGCTCACTGCAAGCCGCCACTTGTTGCCCAGCTGGCTGCCTAGCAGGACAGAAAAAGAAACAGTGCTTTTGATAGCATTAAAACTTCCCCTCAGGCACTGAGGGGGTGAGGCATTAACATATGTCTTTTTCTTTTACTCAGCTACCTGTTTCCACAAGAATTTAACACTGAAGAACCTAACTCTGAAGACCTTCGGGCCACGGTCAAAATCTGGCTGAAGTTAGCAAACAATGCAAAAGTTACAGAAGATGGGGACAGGGAAACAAACGTATCTAAGCCTTATTTTCTCAGGAAACCAAGCTAAAGAATTTGTTTATATGTTCACAACCACAAAAACTGTGAATTAAAAGCTGTTTAGCATGTGGCCAAGATGCTGCCTGCTACTGATTGCAGTTAAGATGGAGACAGGAGAAGAGGGGGCATGGAGTGAGAAAGAGACCATAATCTCTCCTCCAGTGATGCAGAATGTTTGTCTTTTTCCACAGTAATTGCTACATTATTAATACTTCTTCCTCACTAAAAATATGAACAAGAGCTGGAGGAAAAATCTAATGAAGAAAGAGTGCAGCAGGATAACTACTATAAGTATTCATGGCTACATTGATACTGGGAGAGAGTATCTGGAAAGGAGGAAATCAGCAAACAACATTGTACAAAAGTCTCTTCTATTATAGACACAGTTAAGTATTTTTGAAGGACTTTTAAGACTGACCTTAGTAAACAGAATCATAAAATCCAGCATTAACCTATGTTGCAAAATATAAAAATAATAAAATAAATACTTAAGACTCAAACACACAATCAAGTACTCAAGTTTTCCCAGCAACAGTACTTATTAGCAATTAACATTTCTTCAAGATTGAAGGAGTCCATATTGAACTGTTAAACTCTTTCTATTGTGGTGCTGGGACCAACACTACCAATGAAATTTCCTTCCATTATGAAGATCACTTCTTTCACATCACTCAAATTCTGCACCTGTTCAAATAAATTTTGAGAAGATAGCAAGGATTCTCTGAAAATGCAGCTACTCTTTGTAAGCAGCATTCATTGTGTCAACATAAGCTATTGGACTACACGCATAAAACAGAAAATTCCATTAAAGTATGAAGTGAACAAATACGAGAAATTTAGTCTTTTCATGACAATAGTATGAACACTTGTGTGAAGGGAGAAGAAGAGGCTTCGCTTGGCTTTTATTTTATTTTATTTTACTTTATTTTATTTTTTAGCATGTATGATAAGGTTTTTTTCCTCCACTATCCTTTTACAATTCTAAAACACATCCTGAGATCCAGTAGCTTGTTCAGGTTTCCTTGCTTAGATTGTCTTTTTTCCCAGTGGTATCACTAGAGAATGTGTGATGCCTCCATTTCCTCTTGTAGGAATTCATTCAGCAATGCTTTACCCATCTTCCTTTTCTTTCATTTTCTCACCCCAAATATCCATCCTAAAAATGCCCTTTGAGGCTGAAGCCAGATTTCAGCTCAACCTCTTGGCTATGCCTCTGAAGCTTGCACACATACTGCCTAGGCAGACTAAGGCAGTTTTACCAAGTCAGAATTCCTAAGCAGGTAACTAATATAATTATCTCCCCTCCCCCTGACAGAAGACTGATAGAAGGAGAGTCATTCTGGTGATGTAATACATACATAAATGAAGTTTTGCCAAGCCACAGCTCTTCCAGTATAATCTATATGCTCACAACTTACAACTTAATCTATTTCAGACTTGACAAAGGCTTGAAAACTGAGAAACACTTGCTTTAAAATTATATAGCTTTCATGACAGATTAAAATGAAGTTATGCTAACAAAAAAAAAAAAACAAACTGCTTTTTAAACAGAACCATAGAATAGTTAGGGTTGGAAAGGACCTTAAGACCATCTAGTTCCAACCCCCCTGCCATGGGCAAGGACACCTCACACTAAACCATATCACCCAAGGCTCTGTCCAACCCAGCCTTGAACACCGCCAGGGATGGAGCATTCACAACTTCCCTGGACAACTCATTCCAGTGCCTCACCACCCTTACAGTAAAGAATTTCTTCCTCATATCCAATCTAGACTTCCATTTTAGGATTAGGCATGATTCCCAAAGCACAAATATTTTTCCAGACTACCACATTACTCCTCAAGACAACAGATAAAACAGAGTTCAACCAGCCACAAATTTCAGCATGCTCAATGTTATATGAAAGTCCTGCTTCCATAACTCATTGGACTTATCAGAACAATACGTAAATGGTGAGGGGATGTATGCTCTGGGTGTTCTCATAGCTATCAGCAACATAAAGAGAAGAGATGCAAAGAAAGCAATATTAAGATTTCACATTTTCCCTGCTTTTCACACTAAGTATTCTCTACTGTATCGACTATTCAATTTTAAAGCAAATAAAGCATTTTTCAGTTCTACTGTAAAATGAAGACTTGCTTGTCTCAAACCTCCTGTAGAGTAGTAAAATTGCTACTAAATGTGAAACTACTTCTGATAATCTACCCGAATTTTTTTTCATAAATTGAATTCATTATAGCTTCAGCTACCTTTCTGAACCAGAATAAATAACCTCGGTGATGTCTTAGGATTTGTCTATTACATTATTTATCATGCAAAATCAGTATTCTGGGTTGCCTTCTCATTTGACAATACTGCCTTTATTTCAAGCAATGCTTCAACAAAAAAAAGGGGAGGATCAAAGTTGTAGGATGAAAGAAGAGTTCATTTAACACTTTAAGAGAAAGAGAGTAGGGGGAAAAAAACCTTCCGATCAGCTAAAGCTTTTCCTTTTTCACATACAAAAATAGGAAAATAAGAACATGAGAAATAAGCCACAAAATTCACGTTCATTCAACCTTAATACTCAAACCTGAAATTTCAAAGATAGTTTAAAGAGATCCAGAGTTTGGACCTACTAAAAAGATTCAGACATAATGATAAACAAATACCAAAGAATTTCTGCACTCTTATCACAGCCTCTCTTTTTTTTTTTTTTTTTTTTGCCAGTTCTTTTCTTCTCTAAGGAAAAGAGGTGATTGCATTTCATCCTCTGCAGTGTTAGGAAGAATACTTCATTCAAATCCTAGCTAGCTTTACCTTTATTCAAATACAGATACTGGTTAGTTACTCCCCTTCAATAAGGAAACGCAAATGCATGAGAACAAAAAATATGCTTGCACAGTTTAAAACCCCCTAATGGGATGGTTTAAGGCACCATCCCAATAAGATAGTCTAGGAAGCTTAAGGAACCTTACCTGACTGAGCTCACTTTGGAGCTGCAGGCCATGCTGCTCTTTTTCTTCCCTCTGCTGTTGGAGCTGTTTACATTCTGCCTTAAGATGTTGGTACTTTGTCTCTACTTCAGACAACTCTTCTTTAAGTTTCTGGCTTGCTTCCCCCTTCTCACCTAGCTCTGTCTGTAATCTCTGTATTGAAGCTTCAGCTGCAGACAGCTTTGCCTGAAGCTGTTGGCAGTCCAGGTCTTTCTGGTGAAAGCTTGCCTGCACGTTCTTCTTACTCACAGTTACTTCATTGTGTTTTTCTTCAAGCTGGGTGTAGTCCTGTTCTTTCTTCAGCAGTTTCTCAGTCAGACTCTATGAAGAGAGTTACACAGCTATTCAAATGCAATTCTGCTCACAGCGGTTCAATGCATTATTCAAATTTCTTCTCAAGTGTTGATGCTGAACAGCAAAGAACTTGCTTACAAACATTATCAAAGGAAATACTGACCTCTATTTTGCATTACGCAAGTTTATTCTGGAGCCCATATACACACAGTTTCAACTAGAAATACTGTTCTTCATAATCTCACCTAAATCCACTTCTTACTGAGCACACCACAAAAACTCTATTTCTGTATCCTGAAGATCAGTTTGCTTTCCCTGAACATTTATATTTTTGGGTATTACAACTGCATGCATTTGAACAGAAGTCGAAATAGTAATTTGAGTTATTAGTATACAAAAAAATCCCTCAAGTATCTCTGTCCTTCACACAATTCCTTAAGCAACACTTGTGGTTTAATTCCTGTCTAATCCTGTGCAGTCATCATGCTGATCATTTTAAGAATCTTAATTTTGCCTTGTCACTATATTTACAAGAATGATCTGCTATCTGAAGTGTGGAAAAGAACCTGTGAAAACTAATGAAATTTGTGATGTTGATAAAACTCTGAATGAAAGAGTCATGATTTAATATTCATTTCAGAATATGATGTTTTTACATTTAAATTTATACTATTTAATTTCCTTGCTTACAAACCAACTCAAAGAGGATGGCTGCTTTGAGTTTGAAAACACTAAAAATTGGGATTCCCTAAAGGAAAGACATGAACATTGCTGAGTGTTAGATTTTAATTGCCACATTAACAACAGTAAATATTGCAGGGTCTAAACTCATACTATCAAGTTTACATACTGAGACAAATAATAGCAAAAAATATTAACAGATCACTTTCATCTATTACATAATGATTTTTATCAAATTATTCTATTTTATTAATAGAAATTAAATGTCTTGATGGACAAGTTATAATTCCAGAAAGTGTGGGTTTTCCCCCAAGTTTAGCTGAGCCACTAACTAGAATTTGAGAACAAAGAAGCCATGCAAACCATTTTCATTTTCCAGAGGCACTTTTTAAAGCACAGAAACACAGCTGCAGGGAGGCCCTGGTCATCACCCAACCACTAGCAACTCATTCCATCTTCTTGAAATGTACCAGGAAGTTCCATTTGTTGCAGCATCTTACTGATATCTACCTCAGCGGAGCATTACTAAGCAGACCATTTAAATCCTTGTGTTCTTCTGGCAGTTGCAGTGAGTACTATTTTCTCTGTTCTCTTTCAATTAAAATACAGAAAAATAAAGAACACTTATCGCACATCAGCCTGAAAAAATGCCAACACCAAAGTCAGTCTGACGTGTCAAAACTTCAGACAGTTCTGCGACTTTGGAATAACACTGTTACAAAGATAACATAGTGCTGCAATTCCAGCTATGCTGGCCATCTTACAAGCGTGCTGCTGTGCAGTACCCAGGGATGAAATCTGTTTTGCCAGAAAAAAACAGTTGTAAAATCATTCAAATAAGTTGAACAGTTGAATAGTTTTGTTCTACAGATTTTAGCAAATTATGAATAGATTGGTTGTTATAAACCATACACAGACACTCCTATTTTACAATCATGATAGAATAAACAGCAGAATCCAGAGAAAAGAGAGGTTAGAAAACAAGCAATCTTGCAAATAACTCCAGCAGTCAAGCAACCCATGTGAGAACAAATATAATTATATAATTAATGCCTATGTGTCCTTTTACAAAAATGTGTATTTTCTAAAGTATACAACTCAGTCAAAAATTCTGGCTTAACACTAAACTTTGGCTATTAAATTTCAGACCTGAAGTAGTATATTTCAAAATGTTTCTTGAAAAATAAACCAACTTGGTGCTGCCAAAGTTATGCTAAAGGTATGCACAGATTTAGTTTTGCATATAGGAAATGCAGGAATGGACCACATAAAGAACATACTGAGCCCAGGCACCATCTTTATTCTCCTCAAGTCGGTGACAAGGCTCCCACTCTTTTTAGAATATTTTTCACCTTTGAAGAAAATAATGTTGCAATTTCCTTTCCATTAAAGAGAAGTTACCAGGCGGGACCACTGACATTAGCACTCAAGAGTGTTCCTGAAATATCAACACACCACAGACTCCCTTTCACCATAGCTGGCCAAATGGAGCTAACCTATTAATCTTACTACTACTTCATAACTGGACCTATATGTCACAATTAGAACTGCTATGAACTACTTCATGAAGAGTCAGTGCAGAGCAGTAACTTAAATTTGGGGGTGGGGAGGCGTAAAGAAATAGAAACAATTACTGTTGTCTCAAAGCAGACTGAGACTTGAGGCCACAGAGCTGCCAAGCTATGGTCATTCAGGTTACACCAGTAGACCCAGCAGTGTTTCCTATCTGGATGCATGTCCCAGCTGCACCCCAGACATATAAAGAGATATGGGCACACACAAGCCACCTCTCTTCCCAAGCCTTGATTTCCACAGAAAAGGAAGAGGAAACAACAGTATGTTACAGAATTAAACAAAAACCCTATAGCCTTTGAAGCTCACATAATGCAATGGAGAACACCACATCAATCCCCTCTTTTAAAACTGCTCCTTGCAAAAAGTATACATAATACACATTAGTCATGACGATGGCCAGGTATTAAATAACAAACTCTGCAGGCACTGATTGAATTTCAGAATAGTTACCTCAGTAGAGGGTTAGAAACTACGCTTTTTTCGCTGTAGATAATGCATCACAATTTTCTTAAAAAAAAACCCCACAAAACAACAAAAAACACAAATGCAGTGAGTTCAGAAGTCCTATACTTCAGGGAATACTCTGGTTCTACACATTGGGTCTCTTCTGGGCTACAGGCCATTACTGGCCTCCGCAAGGCAAGCCAAGACCCAAACTTACAGTGCTCTATAAATGAAGAAAAGTTCCAATGGTCTCTGAGAACTGGTCTTATCTACTTGTCATTCACTCTTCTTGGTATAGATTGCTTGCTTGAGGTTGTACATGAGCTTGAAAAATTCTGCAACAATGCACAGAAATACCTTCCTGCATTGCCATGGAAATATAAATGGATGTACAAATACAAATGAAACACATTCTATCCTGTATTAATGGCTTCTCCCTCCTCCCTGACAGCTTCTTCAAGGACAGCAAACTGAAATGTGAGCAATTTCTGTTATTTGGGAAGCTAGTGTTACCTGTTCCAATTCTAGGTCCAACTCCTCCAGGGCCAAGGTTCTTGGGCTAGCATACCACTCTCATGGATATCACCTTTCAAAAAGCTGCATAAAGAGATGGCTGTAAACTAGTTTAAGTCATTGAAACTGAAAGGGGAAATGCAGTTTGCTGCCACTTCTTTCTATTCCTCAGGCGGTGTTTGGCATTAGGCCTGACATAGCAGAGGACTGTTAAATAATGGTTATCTTACGCATCAATCTGTTTCACTTCACATTGTTAATAGAATACCAATATATTCAGGCAAGGCCTCTATACTGTACAGCAATACTTCTGTCAGAAGTCCAATTCAGTGTTGCTGGTCTGTGGAAAAGTACAGCTCAACACTTCTCACCATTTCAGTTCTGCACCTGATTTAATGAGCCAAACCAAGAGTCACCCTAATTCATCAAATTTTAATTGCACCTCATTATCGTCTTTGCAAAGGCTGTTTTAATATTAATTACATTAAATACACACTGTTTGGTCTCTGTCTTTTCCTATTTTCCAAGATCAACAAGGTTGCTGGTGAATACATACACATAATGTGTACAGTTCATACACAGTGTTAGATAAACATATAACAATCAGCAGCATGGATAGAATCATAGAATCAACTAGAGGTTGGAAAAGACATCAAAGATCGTCAAGTCCAACCATTACTGCAGGACTACCAAATCCACCACTAAAACATGTCACTAAAGGCCTCATCTACACAATTTTTGAATACTTTCAGGGATAATGATTCCATGTCATGGGGAAGCCTGTTCTAATCCCTGATCACCCTTCTGGTGAAGAAATTTTTCCTAATATCCAGTCTAAACCTCTCCTGGTGCAGCTTGAGGCTATTTCTTCTTGATCTATCACTTGTTACTTGGAAGAGGAGACTGGCCACCTCCTCTCTGCATCCTCCTTTCAGACAGTTGTAGACAGCATCTCTCTCCCTGTCTCCTTTCCTCCCTCAGCTACATTTTTTCTCCACAACACATACTTTTTTTTGTGCAAATACAAAAAATGCAGCAAGCTGAAAGGGCTTCGATAAAAGCTCTCAATGAATACTTCAAAGCTGAAGAAGCTTCTGGAGTTTGTTTCCACTTTCTACCATTCATGACTTTAATAAATGGCCAGAAAAATGACAGGACTACAATCTAAAAGCTAAGGAACTGCAAAACCAATGAAAGGAGCTAAAAATGCTTTTGAATTATGATTTTTGGTGAAACACTAACTTTTCAAAGGCTGCTGATTTTTCTTTTCATGTGTGAGATGGCAATACTGCTTAATGATAGGTAAGCATAAATTACAGCAATTAGAAATCTGCAATCATAACAACCCTGAGGATTTCAGTTGTAACATACTGATGATTGCTAAAATATAGTGTTTGCTTATACAATACCCCTCATATTAAGCAAAATGGCAAAGGAATTTTCAACTTCTGCAACCCCAAGAAGTGTTTTGCTACAGTCTTCAAGGCTTCTCAAAGCAGAATGTAATGTGTTTTCATTTTAACATGAGCTGACAAGCATAGAAAATAACGGCATTCTCACCTGGTTTTTTTGATCCAACTCTTTGACTGAACTTTGAAGTTTTTGCAGCTCCTGAACATACACAGCTACCTCCTGAGGTCCTTTGGCAAGTTCAGCTCTCAACTGGTTAATGGTAGCCTGATCAGACAAACAGAAAAATTCACATTTAAAACAATGTTCTGCATGCATATCCCAACAAAAGCAAGATGTCTGGTGGCAAAATAAAAAGTATCTTGTATACAAATAAACAGCTTAATAATAAAATCACCTGCAAATTAATCTCAGAGCACCATTAGCTACAGAAGTACTACTTGAGCATAATTTCCCAACTGAGATTCATTCATGTCCTATTTCCAAAGACAAAAATTGGTTCCAGTTCAATAGGAAATGCCAGGTTGAGCCCACAACCGATGAAAAGCACAACAGATTATCTATTAATCATTACCATAGTTCTACCTCAAGGTGAAACCCTCCCAAGTCATAGCAGTTACATGGCCAAAAGCTTTGCCTCCATCGTAAGGAAAATGTCCTGGAAAAGGCACTAGAAGCAAGTCTGGCATCTGATGCAAACTCAGTTTGTGACTTTTGGACACATCAACCCTGCAGGTCAGCATAATCACGTAACTAAACTACTCCATTAAAAGGATTGGTACAAAACAGAATATATCAATGACGGCAAAGTATTTGAATACCATAATGGAAGCAGAAAAGAAAAGCACTTTAGATGGGTAACAATGGCTGCATGCTGTGTATGAATGCACTCACTATGAATACACTGTAGAATAATGACCTTTTAAAAGAAATTTTCCTTCTTACTGTTCTCTTAACTACAGTAACTACAGATTTCAGCACACATGTACAAATATTGAATTCAAGTATGAACTAAAGCAGAAGTAGTAGACAATAAAACACACTAGCTACAACCTTTGTAGAGAAAAAGCAGATAAAAGAGAACATATGAACACATTATATGATTACATACAGTTATTAACCGACTTTCTGTAATGCTGTGCTTTACAAGACTGTTTCGTTACAGAGCTGTTAGGTAAAACACATCCTGGGATCTGTCTTTGGCAGACAAACATTCCAGGATGCTCTCAGCAAAAACAGTATGGGTTTTTCACAACTGAGAGAATACAATGCAGAAAACATGCAGAAGATTGCTAAAGACACCAGCATAGCCTTTCAAACTAGAGTCATAACTTATATACATACAAAAACATTTCCCTCACAATTCAATAAGCCCATCCTGCATTTTATTCTTAACACGGAAATATCTCATGAGTGAATACTCATTTCCGATATTGTCTGGCTTATGCACCTGTATGATTAATGAACCAATAAGCAAAAGGGAATGTATCTCTTCAACAACCTCTTGAAATTACCTTGTTACAACAGAAATCTACTATAAGCATAAAAAGGTTTCAAAAATATTTACCTAAAATTTAAGGGTCTCTATTAGAAAGCAGAACAAATAAAATGGATGGATGAAAGACAGAAATAAGCAGTCACAAAAGCTATTAGTATACACACTTCCTCAAATTTGTTTTCAAACATTCTGGTGTTTTTAATGTCTTTGCTTAGTGCAAAAAAAACCCCAAAACCAGTCTTCGCTTTATTAAATTTACCTATAATTTAACCTACTAATTGCGTTTAATTCTGTGAACACTCTAGTTAACAATAAAGCCTAGGCCCTGTATTTTATGAAGATTTATCAGACACTGAAACAAACCCCAATCTGCAGAGATTCATAGAAATGCTTAGTTCACAGCAATGCATGTGTTTTCATCCTGTGTTTACTATGTAGGAGCCAATATAGTGAAAAACTAAACATGGGAAGAATAGCTCAGAATAAACATTCATCTGAGATACACATATACCTGAAATAAGGCACAAACATCCAATCATGATGCATACATTTAGGCAACAACTGTAGAGGTGTACAATTCTTCACATTCCCCTCCGGCAGCATCTAAAGATGCTCACTTAGGGTTAGGATTATCTTTGTTATTTTCTTCACCCATGCCATAAATTTTACTTATTTTAAAAACATCTCACTTTGAAAACCAGAAGTACTGTATGTAGCCTTAGCCAGCTTGGCAAACCAGTCAAGGACAGCATAGAATCACTTTCAGCTATTGAGGAGCTCTTAAAAGAGCAAAGCTGACATGAAACACGGCCAAACTTTTATGACCAAAACTGTATCCATTCTGCCAATGAAGGACTTCCATTTCTTGTTTTTTTATGGCTAACACTTCCCATAACTGTGTTTTTTTTTAAAAAGTGAAAAAGTTTTCACCACTATGACTGAGTACTTTTGATTTTTTAAAAGATTCTGATCAGCCACTTTACACCAACAGAAAAGCTTTTACTTTGAACACATCTTGGGCTACTGTTACCATACACTGGAATTAAGCAGAGAAGACAGTAGCGCTTCTGAGAAGAACCAGATTACCACTGCTTACCATGTTCTGCCACACAGCAACTCGATCTTCTCTCATTCAGCCTACTGAATGATACTACACAGATATCTGATATTATAATTGTTGATATCTGATATTATAATACTGATGATACTACACAGATAT